>WSYH01016802.1:0-12698 GCA_036426205.1 Ascaphus truei
TGTGTGTATATATATATGTAACGGTATTTCTGGCCCGGCCTGACCCACCCAATCTCACATTGGCCCCTGTGGTCTAACCGGTCCCCATTACAGTGTGGTAGTGTCTGGTGGTGCACCTGTTGGCAACAGGACTCCTGAGTCTCCCGCATGATGGTGTGTGGGGAGGACCCGTCCAGACAGGCAGCTGAGGTAGTGTGCTGAGTCCTACCTAGTTCCAGTGCAGCGCCTCCACCTCATCAGGGTCCCTTCGGTCACTTGGGGATGGTCCTGGCGAGGAACTCCTCTGTGGTGCTCCTCTCTGTACATTCACTCCACACATGTACACGAGAGGGTTTGTGATTAAGAGCATCTTTATTGGTTGAGGTGGGCTAACTGCCCCTCGCAGTAGTTTCTCTAGCCACTCATTGTCCCTCAGTGCTTCCCTTTGAAAGGTGTAATTCTCCTTTAATAGGGATTCCCTATCCCAGCCGGGATGTCTTTACCCTGTGCCAGGTCCCTGGACACAGTCTTCCTGTACAGCTACTATAACATAACTCTTCTAGAACCACGCAGGACACAGAACTACTCAGATAGAACTCTGGCAGAACTCCCCAGAACTAACTTTTAGACACAGTGCTGTGCCTTATGTACACTCTGGAAGCTGACACACCTCTGACTCACTCCTTTTAGGCCCCTAGGTCGTCCCTGCGAACTGACAATACCCCGTCAGCCCCCTGACCACCCCTAGGTCCGTCCCTACGCAGCACAGAGTGGCAGCAGACTCTCTCCCTGTTTCCCAGTGTGCCTAGCTAGAGCCTGTCCTGATGACAGATCTGCTCTCAGCAGCTCGCCTCCAAATGTAACGGTATTTCTGAACCGGCCTGACCCACCCAATCTCACATTGGCCCCTGTGGTCTAACCGGCCCCCATTACAGTGTGGTAGTGTCTGGTGGTGCACCTGTTGGCAACAGGACTCCTGAGTCTCCCGCATGATGGTGTGTGGGGAGGACCCGTCCAGACAGGCAGCTGAGGTAGTGTGCTGAGTCTCACCTAGTTCCAGTGCAGCGCCTCCACCTCATCAGGGTCCCTGCGTCCGCATGGGGATGATCCTGTTGAGGAACTCCTTCGTGGTGCTCCTCTCTGTACATTCACTCCACACATGTACACGAGAGGGTTTGTGATTGAGAACATCTTTATTGCCTGAGTGGGCTAGCTGCCCCTCGCAGTAGATTTCTAGCCACTCATGTTCAGTCAGTACCTCCCTTTAAAAGGTGTATTTCTCCTTAGATAGGGATTCCCTATCCCCGCAGGGATCTCTGCCCTGTGCCAGGTCCCTGGACACAGTCTCCTCTTCAGTTACTATAACATAACCATCTGCTAGAACTTGTACTTAACTCATGACTGAATAGAACTCTCAAGACTACTAGAACCGGACTCAGATAGAACTCTGGCAGAACTCCCCAGAACTAACTTTTAGACACAGTGCTGTGCCTTATGTACACTCTGGAAGCTGACACACCTCTGACATCACTAACCATGGAGTCAGAGCATGTGACTACTCCCATCCATACACAGGGCACCCCACCAGGGTGTGAGGGCAAACCTCCATAATTACTGCCATTTTACATGACCGCTACACATATAAACCCCCAATACATATAAACCCTTACCTTTGGTGTCAGGTCTCTGGTCGGGCCCCCTGGCTGCAGGGGCCCGGCAGCCGGACAAAGCAGTTGGGCCGACCTCTCGTGGCCACCGGGCCCCGGCTATCCCCAAGCTGCAGGCCTCCTCACTCTGTCCCACGCCAGCGCGCCGGAAGCGTAGCCAAGCTCACATCTGGTGCGCGCCGACGTCTGAGGCCCGGCACGCGCCAACGTCTGAGGGCCCGGCGTGGGAGTTAGTGAGTAGGGAAGACCGCAGCCTAGTCAGGGTAGCAGTAACAAGAGATATAGAGATAGTATACCTGGTAACGTGGTCAGGGTAGCAGTAACACGAGATATAGAGATATATACCATGTAGACATTTGTATCAGGTAGCAGTCCAACGAATATAGAGAATGTATACCTGGTAGACAGTGGTCAGGTATGCATATACAAGAGATATAGAGATAAGTAATAACCGTAGTAACGTGTCATAGGGTAGCAGTAACAAAGAGATAAGAATCATATACCTGGTAACGTGGTCAGGGTAGCATAAAGGAGATCAGATATTCAGTATACCTGGTAAGGTGGTCAGGGAGGATGAACAGAAGTAAGAGGATAGGTATATCCTGGGTACACGTGGTAGGGTAGCAGTAACAAGGAGTATATGAGATTAAGTATGACCCGTTAACTTGTGTCAGGGAGCAGTAACACAGAGAATAGAAGATAGTCATACCTGGTCCGTGGTCAGGGTGCCGTAACAAGATATAAGAGATAGTAACCTTGTAGCAATCTTGTGTCACGGGTAGCAGTAACAAGAAGATAAGAGATAGTATACCTGGTTAACGGCAGTTGGTCCACACAGTGAACAATAGATATATATTAGCAGTAACCTGGTAACGTGGTCGGGTAGCCAGTCAACACAGATTACACCATATGAGATAGTATAACTTTGTAACGTTGTCAGGAGATAGCAGTAACAAGAGAATAGAGGAAGTGTAAACCTGTAACGTGGATCAGGGGTAGCATTCCCGACCATGACTCCTGCTACACCTGTCCGGTCGCCCCGTCCCCCTCTTCTATGCTCTGTTAACGTTGGTCAGGTGTAGCAGTAACAAGAGATATAGGATGTATACCTGGTAACGTGGTCAGGGTAGCAGTACACCAATAGATAGAGAGATAATATTCACCTGTTAACGTGGTCAGGGTAGCAGTAACACAGAATATAGAGATATTATATGTACCTTGGTCAGGTAGCAGTACCAGAGATAAGAGATTCAAGACACCTGGTACGTGGTCGGTGTGCAGTACACAGAGACAGCGCCTCCACCTCATCAGGGTCCCTTCGGTCACTTGGGGATGGTCCTGGCGAGGAACTCTATGTGGTGCTCCATCTTGTACATTCACTCCACCATGTACACGAGAGGGTTTGTGATTAAGACATCTCTTATTGGTTGAGGTGGGCTAACTGCCCCGCAGTAGTTTCTAGCCACTCATGTCTCAGTGCTTCCTTTGATAAAGGTGTAATTCTCCTTAATAGGATTCCCTATCCAGCCGGGATGTCTTTACCCTGTGCCAGGTCCTGACACAGTCTTCCTGTTACAGCTACTAACATAAACTCTTCTCAGAACCACGCAGGACACAGAACTTACTCAGATAGAACTCTGGCAGAACTCCCCAGAACTAACTTTTAGACACAGTGCTGTGCCATAGTACCACTCTGGAAGCTGACACACCTCTGACATCACTAACCATGGAGTCAGAGCATGTGACCACTCCCATCCATACACAGGGCACCCCACCAGGGTGTGAGGGCAAACCTCCATAATTACTGCTGGCATGCCCACAACTTACCAGGCCTTACTGTCAGCAGGAGAGATGACTGTAGCCATTTTACATGACCGCTACATATATATATATATATGTATTGCACTATGTATTTTTGTCACATGGAAGTAGCTTTGGGCATTTTTGTTCGTTGTTGTATACATTTAGCCACGCCCATGGTTGGGGGTTATCAGAGCTTGTTGTGTATTGTTCTAAGGAAGCCATGTAAGAAGATGACACTGTAGGGGACAACAAGTAGCTGATCGGTCCCTAAAATAGAGCGTCTTAAAATTCAGACTGCATTCATGAAATTTATTTGGAAAGGTAAACAACCATGGGTTAGGGAATAGTTATTACAATTACCTAAAGGGGGCGGTCTAGCGGTGACTAATATATTGCGCTATTATAAAGCAGCACAATTGGGTCAATTGATCTTTTGGAACTTAGATGTCGGGGAAAAATGCTGGGTGGACCTTGAAGCTGAAATGTATAAACAAGGAATATGCCAAGATGATCAGATCCGCTGTGGTGGTCATCCTCCGTTGGCACAGGCTTGTCAATAAAGCTTTTTTACATCTCACCCACAAACAAGATTGCTCAAAACCAGGACGTATCTTCACTTTGCCCTTTTCCAAGATGGACTGCACCTGGCCTTAGGCTTTAAGCAGTAGCCATTTACTCCCAGCCAGTGCATAAGCAAGGTGTCTGACCCTGGTGCTCCTGGATGGTTTCCTGAATGTACTCTTTGCCTGCACTGAACCTCTGCCTGGACATGGATTCTGTTTGCCTCTCTCCTGCCCTGACTTTGAAACCGTGACCCTGACTACGCTGCCGCACCCTGGCATGATCTTGGAACCCATGACCCTGACTGTGCTGACACTCCCTTCCCTGATCTTGACCTGTGACCTAGATTTTCCCTTGATCAGGAAACAGTTCCAAGGCCTGTGATCAGTTCTCATATCCTGCCTCAACCATGGGGAATCGGCCTCCTGGTTGGAGACAAGCACCATCACAATGATATTCTGTGGCTCCACAAAAGGGCAGCACCAAATCATCACTGATGTGCCATTTGTGGGATAATCCTAAATGAGTCTGACATTTCTTCTCCCATGTCACCAATGACCACGCTACTACTGAATGTGGTCTCCCCCCTGGGTTAGACTGAGGAGACTTCAAGAGCTGAAAGGAAGCCATCTTAGTCCGCTTAGGGAGGTAACATTTTTTGGGGGGGCGACATGCTTAAAAAAAAGGACCACCTTCCCAATTCTGTATTATGGAGATACATTCAGTTGCAACACTATCAGAAGTGGACTTCAACTTGCGACTCTAACCCCATTTGAATCCTTATGTGGTGTGGTTTCATAAACTTCCAATACCACTTCCACAGTGTATAGACGACTAGTCCTCTCAGATGACTAATCAAAAGACATATACATGGTGCAGTGTGAATGAGAACTGGGAAAACTCTTAGACCTTGAAGACTGGGCAGACATTTGGGAAGCGTGGCCAGGTCCTCAAACTGTGCCACCACAAAAGAAAATTCTGATAGGTTTCTCTATAGGCGGTATCACACCCCAGCCAAACTACATACAACATACCTGACCTGCTATCCTCTCTTTTAGAGGGGATGTGGTCAAATAGCTTCTATAACCCTCTCTTTCTGGCTCCTAGTATTCTCATTCGTGTGCAATATTTATCTACTTAGCATAGTTTACCTCAAGTCAGGGTGCTGGATTCAGGTGGCTAGGTGATGAGGTAGCAAGGGTAAAAATGATGGGCACCATGAACTTTTGTAGTACAACACAAGTCTTTATTCAGGTCCCAATAAACAGAGACATCTCACACACATATTCGACCTTGTTGATTATACCCCATTCCTGATTGGGAACTGCCACTTCCCTACTGATTAAGGTTACATTAGTGGATCCACCTGTAGAGCTGATCTGCTGACACCCATGAGCTCTCTCTATATAACACTCTGTGGTATGTCTGTATCTCCCCTCTCTTGTACCTGCATGCTTCTGTTGGTCATCTATTTGGAATCCTTACTAAAGGACACTGTCCCTATCTTTAACATAACAAACAAGGGGGCCTGATCTTTCCTATTACTTCGGGAACATAAACCCTAGCTCTGCTCCCTGAGGCTCCTCTTGTTCTCCAGGAACCTCACCTTCCAGAACCTGCCTCCTCCCCTAGATACTTTTCTGTGACGTCAGTATCCTGTGGCAACACAGGGCATATACTGCTCTATCATTCAACCCTTGCATGAAGCTGGTAACCCCATTGAGGGGGTGGGGTTACATTTTCATGACGCTTGTTTGGTGGTCTTGCCCTAAAGCTTTCCAGATTTTGGAATCAAATTTGTCATATTCTTGCACAGTTTTTATGGGGGTATGAATGCCACGAGACCCGTGGATTATTTTTACTTGGCAGACCTGTACCAAATATGAGTAGATGTACCTAAAAACTTGTCTCGCATGTCTTTATAGCAGCTAACTGTGTCATTACACGTAACTCAAACGCACTTAACGCCCCCACTTTGACCAAGGTTAAAAATAAAATATGGGAAATTCTGTCTATGAAGTAATTTACTGCATATCTCTCAGGTAACATGGGAAAATGTAACGTAGTGGCTCAACATGACAATTTAGCCCCTTGTAAATGTTTATATTCTGTAATCTTCTGTAACGACAGTATCTGTCTGTAAAATCTTGAGATCATGTGGTAGGGGTCCTGGGAGTTGAATTAGTAGAGACGACGGCTAGCTTCTTTATCTTTATATTTGCTCCCCTTTTTCCCCTCCCCAGTCGAATCCTTCCCCCCTTTTCCTCCCATTCTTACCTCTAGTCTCCAATAGTCTCCTCTATCCTCTCCAACCTTGCCCTCTATCCCACTTTTCCAATGCCTCTTCCCCCTCAACGCTTTCAGGCCAACCAGGAAGTGACATTGCCTTGTTCTATTCGGTCTTGTGTATATGACTTGCAGCACGTTTATTGGCAATGTGCATCTCTATAACCCACCCTCCGCTCTTTATTGCTGTATCCCCTATCCCTGAAAAGCCTTCACTAATCTTTGATACTGTATATATATATATATATATTGGCACAGATGACCTAGATGCAAAATACACTGGATAGGAGGAAAAAAATGTTATTTTGTATCCCACACCAAATAAATATTTAATGGAGAGACTTAGTGGTCAAAGAGGACTTATCTCCACTGAATTTAATCAACCTATGACCAGCATGACTTATCACCAAGCATATAACTGAAGTTAGAGTTATCCCGATTTGGCAATCAATGTAGGGTTGAGAAAATAAGATTAAAGAATTTATTAAAAAACTTATGTTACCAAAATTGGTATACAGCTTCAATAAAAAATGCAATTGTTGCAATAATAGAGAGGAACACTGTAGCCGAGATGTATGAATGGATACTACTCAATGTGTATGAGTCTTTATAAAGACTAATAATTCATCTGGACACAGTTCCTTCACACACAAGATGTATAGATGGTATGAATAGTAGTTGTTCACCTTACCCACTATGATGATCTTCTGGGTGGCTGGTCTGGTGCAAAACTGCTTGCTGGCAGTGTAGAATTGTATTGTATGTCTTTATTTATATAGCGCCACTAATGTACATAGCGCTTCACAGTAGTAATACACATGGTAATCAAATAAATAACCGATAATATAAATAACAGATAATGGGAATAAGTGCTTTAGACATTAAGGAAGAGGAGTCCCTGCCCCGAGGAGCTTACAGTCTAATTGGTAGATAGGGAGAACTTACAGAGACAGTAGGAGGGAGTTCTGGTAAGTGCGTCTGCAGGGGGCCAAGCTTTATGTACCATGTGTTCAGAATATCCACAGTGCTATTCATATGCTTCTTTAAGCAAGTGCGTCTTAAGTTGGGTCTTAAAGGTGGATAGAGAGGGTGCTAGTCGGGTACTGAGGGGAAGGGCATTCCAGAGGTGTCAGTGAAAAAGGTTTAAGGCGGGAGAGGGCTTTAGATACAAAGGGAGTAGAAAGAAGACATCCTTGAGAAGAACACAAGGGTCTGGATGGTGCATAACGAGAAATTAGGGCTGAGATGTAAGGAGGGGCAGAAGAGTGTAAATCTTTAAAAGTGAGGAGAAGAATGAAGTGTAAGATGCGGGATTTGATCGGAAGCCAGGAGAGGGATTTCATGAGGGGAGATGCTGAGACAGATCTAGGAAAGAGTAGAGTGATTCTGGATTGTCGGCCGCTTGTCTGTCTCTAATAAAGCCAACCTGGTCCGGGTTGATAAGCCTTGGCATGATCGCGCTAAATCTATTGGCCAATAATTTGGAGTATATTTTAACGTCCGAATTAATTAATGATATCGGCCTATAGCTCTGACAGTTTGTAGGATCTTTGTCCTTCTTATGAATTATAGATATCGACGCCTGAAGCATCTGGTCCGAGAAGGATTCCCCCGCCAATACCCCGTTGAATAACATGAGCATGTGCGGTGCTAGGACCCCTAAGAATTTTTTATAATATAAATTAGAAAACCCATCTGGTCCTGGGGCCTTAGAGGGTTTGAGGTTCTTGATAACCGCAGTCAGTTCTTCCAGAGTGAAATCAGTCTGGATTGCCTCGCTCTCCAGTCTGCTCAGCCCAGGCAAGGCTGCCTCCTTTAAGAAGGTCTGTAATAATTTGTTTGTTTTTGGGTTGTGTATCACTTTCTCCACAGCTTATATAGCTGTTCATAATATAGCCTAAACTTTTCCACTATACGTTTGGGGTTGGAGGTCTTTTCCCCCGATTTGGTTGTGATGGCTTGTATATTATAACTTGGTTGCCTATTTCGAATCCTGTTAGCTAGCATAGTGTCCGGCTTGTTGGCTTTTTCAAAAAAATTCCTCTTGGTCCAGCTCAGGTCCCTCTCGGCCTGGGAGGTGAGGAGGAGGTTAAGTTCTATCCTTACATCCTTCAGCTCCTTGAGAATGTCCTCTCTACCTGATCGGCTATGTAGTGTAGAGAGCTCATGTAACCTCTTGTATAATTGTGTCAATTTCGATTCCCTCTGTCTTTTATGTCTTGCTGCGAGACTAATCAGCATTCCTCGCATTGTGGCCTTGTGAGCCTCCCACAATGTAGTGTGGGATTCCACCGTGCCTGCGTTTATGGCAAAAAATTGCCTAATCTCGTCTTTGACTATCTGTGCCAATTCAGGGATCTTAATCAGGGACTCATTTAATTTTCAATTTGCTCCCGGGCTAATCGGCCTAATTTGAGTGCATTTTAGCTCAATCGATGCATGGTCCGACCATGATATGTCATGGATTAAAGTGTCGGAGATTTGTGGGACCATTCTGCTCGACACAAAGAAGTGGTCTAGTCTGCTGTAGCTGTCGTGGGGGTGTGAATAAAATGTGTAGGTATGCTCACCCGGGTGTTGTTCCCGCCATATGTCCACTAAACATCCCCGTCTCCCCGTCTCAGCCCTTCTAGAAGCCCTGTAGTCCCTGCTTGTCTCGCTTTCTCCTGCCTCGGAGATCTGTCTATTCAGGGGTCTAAGACCTTGTTGAAATCTCCTGCTAATATTATATTTCCGGATGCCCACTTTTGTAGCTTGAGAAAGAACTCGGCAAAGAACTGAGGGTCTTTTTCACATGGGGCATATACGCATGCCAAGGTTACTCTGCATTGCTGCAGTGTGCCCACCAGTATAATATATCTACCTTCTGGGTCACGTTTTATTTTTTCCATCTCAAATGGGACTCTGTTATGAAGTAGAATGGCAACCCCTTTTTTCTTTTCCTTGGCTGAGGCAAGATAAAATTTCCTAAAATGTTTGTCTATGAACCCTGGGTTTCTGCTAGTGCAGTAGTGTGTCTCTTGTAGGAAAAGAACATCTGTTTTCCTGCGTTTAAATTCTGCAAAGGCAATTCTACGCTTTTGAGGGGAGTTGAATCCCTTAACATTCTGTGATATAAACGTCAATGCCATGTGTGTTTATAGTGAGTCTTTGTGAGTGTAATGCGTTTGTTTCCTACCCGTGCCTTGATTTCTCTGCCGGTGTCGGTAGTGGTATTGCTGATCTCGTGCTGCCAAGCTGCTTCCTTTTGGGATACCTGTGGGAGGGGAAGGGAAACACATAGGGGAGTGACAGGGAACATGAAGCCTTGTAGTGTATACAAGGGAAACCATCTTGGTCCTAATTGACCTGTGGTTTACTGCCTGGGGATACCGCTCGTACTCCGGATGATCCCACTTTCCCGTCCAGGACTGTGGGGGACATTCCAGACCACGGATTCCCAGGTCTTTGACTGGTCTGTAGGGATGAATCTCCGGGAAGCGCAGGGATATGTGAAAACAAAAATGTATATAGATAGTGCAATATTGCTGTGACAAATTAAATAAATTGGCTGATCTAATGCAGATGTACTCACAAGTGTGAGAAAGTTAAAGGCACATAAAGGTATCTTTCCCAGAGTATGGATGTCACACTGTATTCAGGAAATCAATCTCAGCCCCATATAGAATCCAAGAGACCTTAGAAAAGAAGACTGGACATAGCGCAGACTGTATACCAAGAATTTATAAAAGGTAAGTGAAAGGTATTACACTCACATGATTTCAAAAGTTTAAAAGCATTTCGATCACACACAGTGGATCTCAGCAGCCGGATAGATGGTGTATCTGGTTCCCCTCCTTCCGTGGTGTGCGTGTCACTGGTTTGCGTTCCAACTGCACAGGAAGTAATGTCATCGGCTTCCAAGGGTTCCGGCCAGTAGTACAGACGTCACTCTACGCGTTTCATCTCATCGATTTCATCAGGAGTGCCTCTCCTGCCTGTGATCAGCCGAGGAAGCAGGCGTGTCTTGGAGGTGCAGCCGACTGGAGCTCCTCATTTTCGCGCCCAAATGTCATCCGCCATTCTGTTTCCGCGCTTCTCCTCCGGATTATCCCGCGGATCATCTCGGGACGCCATTTTGGTGAGTGTTAAAAAGTTTTATTTTCCTCCACCTTTTTTCTTTTTTTTTTTTTTTTCCCCAACCATTTCTGTGTCTTCCGCCGGAGCTTGGCTGTCTGGATCCGGACCATCGGGAGGGGGCGGAGGGGCCCCCCACTCGCACTCTTACTTCGGACAGAGCTCGGTGAGGAGAACTGGCTCAGCATAAACTATAACGAGGGTAGTAACGATAACTGGTATTTCTGGTAGAGCTGGAAAGCCGGGTACATGGCCCTCATGCTGGTCTTGACGGTCGTGGCTTGTCTTGGCGCTGTCCAGTTTGTGAGCCTACTTTTTCCCATTCAGTCCGCCGGGGTGGGCGCCCTACATGGGTTTCCGTTTGTGGAAGGGCATGGGGGATACCCAGTTTTTTCATGAAATCTGGGCCATCTGCGAGGTGCTTAAGTACGTGGGACCGGCCGTTTTGCACCACAATCAGGGCAAAGGGAAAGGCCCACCAATACCTTATATTTTTGTCCCTCAGTATTCTGGTAACCGGTTGGAGGGCCTGGCGCCTTGTCAGTGTGATCGGGGAAATGTCCTGATATATGGCCATTTCTATTCCCTCAAATTTCACTGTTGGGGTGGCCCGCAAATTTCTGCTTTTGTGGTGAAGTGGTGCAGGCGCAGAATTACGTCTCTGGGTGGATTGTTAGGTAGTGGCCGGGCTCTTAATGCTCGGTGGCACCGGTCCATGACCAGCTCCGCTTCTGTTTTCCCCGGCATTATGGAGGTCATCCAGCGATTCAGCAACATTTCGGGGTCTAGGATTTCCTCAGGGATCCCCCTAACCCTAAGATTGTTGCGCCTATCGCGATTTTCGCTGTCCTCATGGCGTTCCTCCAGCTCCGCCACTTTTCTCTCTAGGATGGTGACCCTGGTATCTGTTTCAGTCTGACATCGGGTAGACTCCTCAATTTTCTCCTCCAGATCGTGCATTCGGGTCCCAATGCTAAGTATGTCTTTTCTTAGGTGATCCACTTCTCCGCGGAAAAAAGTTTTTAGATCGGAGAGGAGCTGGGCAATTTCTCTCTTCAGAGCACCTGTCGGCTCGTCTGTTGCCATTTCCAGCTCTGGAGCGGAATCTGAGTCAGACGCCGCCATGCTGTCCGTCTCCCTTGCCTTTTTTGCCCCCACAAAGTAGTTGCGTACATCCACCTTTTGTTTGGACTTTTTCCTTGTCGCCGCCATGTATTTTATTGCTGTATGATTAGTTCTAGCGGTTCCCGCAATTTAGATGTGTTTAAGTTGATTTTTGCAGTTTTATTTAATTAATTATTGTCGGCGGGTATCGGAGCGCTCAGATCAGGCTGCCATCTCCGTTCCCGTCGCGCATGCGCCTCTCGTATTTATCACTTTAATTATTTTCTCTTTCATGCTGTATTAAAGCTGCAGTTCAGTCAATATCCTGCATGTTTGTTTTTTTTTAATAAATCAGTTCTGTAGTAAGAAAAAATACTTTTAGCATTTTCTGTTTTTAAAAAAACAACTTTGAAAGACCAATTTTCTTGTATTCTATTTTAACAGCCATTTGCTAAGGCACTGCCCCTTCATGTCCTGTCACAAGCTCTGGCACACCCCTTTGTCAGCCCTGCCCTCCCTCTAGCACTTGTCAGTGCAGGAATGCTCATGAATATTCATGAGCTTCCACTGCCAGTCAAGCAGATTATAAACAAATGCCAGCTTTTAATATGTCACCAAATTTCGACCTATCAATACATGGAAAACGAATTGAGCTGCAGCTATACTGTTCTTTGGGTAATTAGAGATTGCACACATGAAACTATTGAAGTAAAAAAATAAATGTAAAAAAAAAAAAAAAGACTGAACTGCAGCTTTAAGGCAGCTTCTCTCGTAATCTCTGCATTTCAAGATAAAGATAATCTGTTCTTTTTTTGCGCAGATCTTCTCTGAGTTGTTGATCCAAATCAGTGTCTGCCTCATTTCTTCCGCGCATACTCTCCCGCTGTGCGCGCGGGTCGGGAGATACCCCCCCACCTCCGGCGCTCTCCCGCTGTGCGCGCGGGTCGGGAGATACCCCCCCACCTCCGGCGCTCTCCCGCTGTGCGCTCGGGTCGGGAGATAACCCCCACCTCCGGCGCTCTCCCGCTGTGCGCTCGGGTTGGGAGATACCCCCCCACCTCCGGTGCTCTCCCGCTGTGCGCTCGGGTCGGGAGATACCCCCCCACCTCTGGCGCACTCCCGCTGTGCGCTCGGGTCGGGAGATACCCCCCCACCTCCGGTGCTCTCCCGCTGTGCGCGCGG
>WSYH01016803.1:0-12696 GCA_036426205.1 Ascaphus truei
TTGGGGGCATTGCCTGTCCCTCTCTTTGGTTTTTGATTCCTGCCCCTAGGTGTACTGGAACCCATGATCTCTCTAACAACAACTGGTTTTTGCCAGCAGTAGATCTGATTTTTTGTATAGTCAATACGATCTCTTTCATATTTGAGTTGTTTCTTTTCACTGATGATGTTTTCAGCTATTTCAATGTTGGATGAAAGTGTTTTATCGTTCTTGATAAACTGCTCCCTTCTACTGAAGGGTTGCAATTTAGTTTGAAGGATTTTAATATCTGCCATTAATATAGATTTTTCTTTTAATTTTTGCATCAATTTTTTGGAGCAGGAATCAAGGGCTTCCACCCAATCTAATTCGAATTGCTTATTCATGAAGCCAAAGGAGGGTACCTTTTTAATGCGCAATCCCCTAGGGATGCGCTGACATCTAATATAATTTTCAAGAGACGTTATGTCCCACCATAACCTAATATTTTCAGTTAAGAGTTTCTCAAGTTTTACAAAGTGGTGGATTAGGTCTGAGGGTTCATCACAGATAACTTCTGACACACCATCAAATAGATGGGTGGCTTTCCTCAATCATTTAGAATCATCTCCACAGGTATGAACATAAGTGTTATATTCAAACTCTGATGCAACATTGTCATCTCCACTGGATTCTTCCATAATCAACAATATAGATAAAATTAATCCCTTAAAGAAGGCAAAAAGAGGGGATGTAATAACCCAATAAATGTAATGGGTGAATTCCTGAATTTGGGTCAGAGTGTGCTAATTGAAAAAATCATATATAGAACACATAAAAATACATATGCATAAAAACACCCTAATATTTCTAAGAAAAACAAGACCAAAAAATAAATCAATAGATTATAGTATAAAGAGATTATTATCAATAAATGTCAATATGGAAATGAGCTACCAGGACAGGTAAAGTCTATAATGGTTGTGGGGGAGTGAACCCCGTGTTGTCCGGTGCTTCTAAAGGTCCACTGGTAAACTGGGTGTATAGAAAAAGCAGTCTCTGACACATAAAAGTACAAGAAAGGCCACTACACGAGCATAAGGTCCTGTGTGAGGGGAACCAGCAACCGAAGCATACGGCAGGATAAGGAATAAAGCCTGGATGGGGGGCTGTTGTGCAGGGAACAGTTAGAGACAGGGAGAGAGGCAACCAGCAAGCTACCCCTCCTGTGTACTCACGATACTGTCGCCTGCTGCCCTGACCCAACCCGGTGTGTATATATATATATATATATATATATATATATATATATATATATCTGTGTATTATCTGCATAGAGATGATACCTACAACTAAAAGAGTTGGTGAGGTCAACAAGTGATAGTGTGTAGAGAGAGAAAAGGGGAGGTCCCAGGACAGAGCCCTGAGGTACACCAACAGACAAAAAAACAGTAGACAAAGACATGTTAGCAACGGAGACAGCGTGTGCGATGGGAGAGGTATGGTGAGAACCAGGATAGAGAGCGGATACCAAGAGAGTTTAGAGTATGACGTAGAAGAGAGTGATCGACAGTATCAAATGCAGCAGATAGATTGAGTAGGATTAGCATGGGAAAATTACATTGGGATTTTTCTTCATGTAGATCATGGGTGCGCAATCTGGGGGGCGCGAGATTTTATGTGGGGCGAGGGACGTGGTGGTTACAGAGGCCCTGAACTCTTCCCGAAGGCATTTACATTAAATGCCGGGGGAGAGGCGAAGGCCTCTGTAACTTCCATTACCTTGGCTCTGGCAACTTCTGGCAAAGTGCCGCCATGGCAACGTGGCATCAAATGATGCCGCGGGGTCACGTGACGTTGCGTTGCTATGGCACTGTGATGTCGTGAGGTCAGAACGCCAGAGACAAGTAAGGAGGGGGGACACGATCAGGGTGGGGGGAGTCGACAAGGGGGCGCAGGGGAAAAGTTTGCGCACCCCTGATTGTAGATCATTCTCTACTTTACTTTTAACAGAATCACTAACTAAAAAACATATGTTACCAGCGCTAATCTAAACCCTTAAAGTAACCTTGTGCCTAATGCACAATTAATAGTGAATTATACCAGAAAAATTCCTAATATGGAATGGCTGCCAAGGGGACTCTCATATACAAGATCTCTCAATGAACTTGTTACAGGATAATGAGTAAAGAAGGAAATGCAATCCCCGGCGCAATTATACAATATAAATACCAGTTCCCACTGTCCATAAGTATGTCCAAAAATGCAAAAACAGATCTCAAATAGTTTGTTAATTAAATCCAAAGCTGATCTTCTTTACGACTGGTTTTCTTCCTATTATGGAATACAAGAAGGACACACCATTGCGCAGTGGACAGGAACAACAAGCACTCTCACTGTAGGTACATTGAAATGCCTACTTACAAGATATTGTCTTGTTGAATATAGTGGATAGGATCTGTGCTTTAACCCGCGTCTTCCTCCCGATATCCACACACCCCTTGTGGTAGATCAGTTGCATCAACGTGGCTCTATCAGATGCGCCTCACATACCATGCGTCTTCCTCCTGATATCCACAAACCCCCTATGATGGATTAGCTGGGTCAGCATAGCTCTATGAGATGCGTCTCACGTACCATGCGTCGGAACATTTTAGCAGGAACAATAACAGGAAAAAAGATTGTGCAGCATTGCAAAACTACTTCCTCTAGATTAATATCAATACAAATACAGGTTGAGTGTCTTAGTCGACTAAATTTAACATAGTGAACCAATCTGTCTTTATTTTAACCTCATCTACTATGTAACTATGTAACTATATCAGCTCTTTCCATGACCTTGGACAAGTTCCTTCTCCTTGTAGGGCACAAGATGGGGCAGGCATCAAAAATTCGATTGCAGGCTCTTTTAGGTATAGACTAATTGTGCCTGACAATTCTATAGACAGTCACTGTGTAAGAGAAAATATACTATTACCTATGATATATACATCTCTAAGTATTTAATGAATTAAATGGCTTGAATATTGTCTCATTATGTTTAAAAACATATACTATATTATTTTTATAAACACTGTTTTAATGTACAAATCATACAGTACTTCTCACTTGAACGCGGATAGAGTAAAGCAATATGTAGGAGAAGCCCATTGGATTTCACTTTGAATTATCAAGCTAAATTCGATCAATACAAATTTCAAGGGACATTTATGATCACAAGTGTGCTTGAAGTTTAGTGGATATGATGATAATACTATTTGATTTATTTTAACTTAATTTATTTTCATACATTAACACTTTTCAATACAAAAAAAAAGATAGGTTAGGTTATTTGTATAGCCCAGATTATAATTTTTTTGCATTTTCGTTAAATTAACATTATAGGATCATCGAGGAGGTTGAAAATATAATTTAAAAAAAACTAAGTGTTTAAAGCTGCAGTTCAGTCAATATCCTGCATGTGTGTTTTTTTTAATAAATCAGTTCTGTAGTAAGAAAAAATACTTTTAGCATTTTCTGTTTATAAAAAAACAACTTTGAAAGACCAATTTTCTTGTATTCTATTTTAACAACCATTTGCTAAGGCACTGCCCCTTCATGTCCTGTCACAAACCCAGGCACACCCCTTTGTCAGCCCTGCCCTCCCTCTAGCACATGTCAGTGCAGGAGTGCTCATGAATATTCATGAGCTTCCACTGACTGACAGAATCAGAAGAAAAACAAATCCCTTCACTAATTATGTCACCAAATTTTGCCTATCAATACATGGAAAATGTATTGACCTGCAGCTATACAGTTCTTTAGGTAATTAGAGATTGCCCACATGAAACTATTGAAGTAAAAAAATAAATTAAAAAAAAAAAAAAAAAGACTGAACTGCAGCTTTAAAACTTTGAACACTTGTTTTTTTTTGGTAATTTTTTTCTCAAAATTATGCTGTTGGAAATTACAACATCGCCCCTTTCACAGCCTGCGATGCATTGCAAAATCTCATTTTATTTAAATGTCGGTAACAGTAGTTATATATATCTTTTTTATGCTGGAACAATTAAAATGATGAATCCTTCACTACTAGAAGGGTTAATAAACCCATACATATACTGTATATTTTCGTCCGGATGATTCTGAAACCTGTGTAGACTTTCTGTAGAAAGGAGGAAATGTGTTCTTGTGACACTCTCTAATCAAGCCCTGTGCAAATAGATCTCTGTAACTGCAAACCAGATCTGACCAAAGAGAGATTGTTACTCAGGTTCCAAGTACAGTAGACACTGACTGTCACCGGCAGGCACTGCTGGGAGGAGAGCAAGCAGAAGAAGAACACCGAAACAAAAAGCAAGTATGTCTCCTAAGTTTATTCCGTGAATAAGCAGCCATGTGTGTTTGTACAAGTCTGTGGCGAGCTTCCCTTCCTTTAGTTGATATGACGCTGGTTTCTTCCTGATTCCTAGTTATTTGCGATTTTTCCCCTGCCTGTCAGGGTGAGGAGACCAACCTGAGCTTATTCTAGGAGTCAGAATAAAGGGGATTCCTATAAGACTTGTTGCTGGTCAAAGAACAAAATATGCCATGCTGCTAACAGGAGTTATCAGAACGTTGGGTCACAGGGAAAGTTATTCCGCTTTGGTAAAATAGATGCTAAACTTTCGCAAGCTGATGTATGATGTTACTGACCAAAATTGGAAAACTCTTTTTGGGGAGATTTGGTAGGGAAAGTCTTCCATTGCCTTGAGGGAGTCATCCACATAAATAAGGAGAGTTGACTAGTAATAATAACAGTAGTAACTTTATTTCATATAGCGCTTTCCTCCCAATGGGACTCAATGCGCTTCCAATTACAGTGCGTGGTACGCAGCACATAGGATTCTTACAGACAAGTCCCTGCCCAGGTGAGCTTACACTCTATGGTTTTTGTGCCTAATGCACAGGGAGATAAAGTGACTTGCCCCAAATCACAAGGAGCTGACAAATAAAATATGAACGGGGAATAAATCAGTGCCATGCCATCAACACAATTCAAACTATTACAACAAAATGTATATGATGGGGATATAAAATAATAATTTCCTGTAATGTAACTGAGATATAATGTGTCTATAATTTGTCTTTCTGGTGTTGCACATAACCATATGCTATGTAGTAAACGCAGATTTGAGCTGCACTTGGGGATGTATAAACAACAAAGGAGGTAGGTGATGGAGCATAGCATATGGACAGACACTTGTAAATGACAGTAAATATAGTACTATAATTATATTTCATTTGTATGGGGCCAACATATTCTGTAGTGAAGTACAATGTAGGAGGGAGGGTATGACAAAATAGTACATATATGGTAAGACAAATTAGGATGATAGGAAAAATGTCCCTGTCCCAAGGATATATATATCTCTAAGTATTTAATGAATTAAATGGCTTGAATATTGTCTCATTAGGTTTAAAAACATATACTATATTATTTTTATAAACACTGTTTTAATGTACAAATCAAACAGTACTTCTCACTTGAAAGCGGATAGAGTAAAGCAATATGTAGGAGAAGCCCATTGGACTCAATAATGAGTGATAAGGATTTTATTGTAATGGAAAACCTCCCAATATTCTACCTAAAATACACTAAGATTTAGATTTCACCCCTGGAAGCCCTTGTATCTGGTATTAAATCACTTACACCTAAAGGTGAGATCTTATTTGATAGATACAACCCAGATATTAAGTATTCTTCATACTGTCAAGCATTCTTATTAACAAGTGGGAAAACAGGCAAGAAAAATAGCATTACATGAGATTGGGCAGTTATGTACATATATATATATAGTGCAGAATAAATGAGTTCTTCAGTATTAGGTGATACCTTTTTATGCTTCGGTTGCTGGTTCCCCTCACACAGGACCTTATGCTCGTGTAGTGGCCTTTCTTGTACTTTTATGTGTCAGAGACTGCTTTTTCTATACACCCAGTTTACCAGTGGACCTTTAGAAGCACCGGACAACACGGGGTTCACTCCCCCACAACCATTATAGACTTTACCTGTCCTGGTAGCTCATTTCCATATGGACATTTATTGATAATAATCTCTTTATACTATAATCTATTGATTTATTTTTTGGTCTTGTTTTTCTTAGAAATATTAGGGTGTTTTTATGCATATGTATTTTTATGTGTTCTATATATGATTTTTTCAATTAGCACACTCTGACCCAAATTCAGGAATTCACCCATTACATTTATTGGGTTATTACATCCCCTCTTTTTGCCTTCTTTAAGGGATTAATTTTATCTATATTGTTGATTATGGAAGAATCCAGTAGAGATGACAATGTTGCATCAGAGTTTGAATATAACACTTATGTTCATACCTGTGGAGATGATTCTAAAAGATTGAGGAAAGCTACCCATCTATTTGATGGTGTGTCAGAAGTTATCTGTGATGAACCCTCAGACCTAACCCACCACTTTGTAAAACTTGAGAAACTCTTAACTGAAAATATTAGGTTATGGTGGGACATAACGTCTCTTGAAAATTATATTAGATGTCAGCGCATCCCTAGGGGATTGCGCATTAAAAAGGTACCCTCCTTTGGCTTCATGAATAAGCAATTCGAATTAGATTGGGTGGAAGCCCTTGATTCCTGCTCCAAAAAATTGATGGAACTGATCATTCAGCAAAAATTAAAAGAAAAATCTATATTAATGGCAGATATTAAAATCCTTCAAACTAAATTGCAACCCTTCAGTAAAAGGGAGCAGTTTATCAAGAACGATAAAACACTTTCATCCAACATTGAAATAGCTGAAAACATCATCAGTGAAAAGAAACAACTCAAATATGAAAGAGATCGTATTGATTATACAAAAAATCAGATCTACTGCTGGCAAAAACCAGTTGTTGTTAGAGAGATCATGGGTTCCAGTACACCTAGGGGCAGGAATCAAAAACCAAAGAGAGGGACAGGCAATGCCCCCAATAAATCAATTCTCAAAAATAAACGTATTGAAGCCTCCAGCTTTGAGTCTGACTATTCGGACCCAGAACCGAGATTTCATTCCGTTTCTTTTGACAAATCCAGGGAACAATCAAGGGATCGTGATGTCACTCATTATGAGAGCAATGCCACACCATCTTGTTCAACATCCAAGGCTAGCAGATCCTCTGGGCAACCCTCCTCGGCTTTTTTAGATATGGGTACAAACAGTCGGGGGGAACGCGTAGATCAAAGAGGAAACGAGGGGGGAAGAGGCCGAACGAAACGGAAGAAATACGATTAGGGGTACCTAACAATGTAATCAATATTTCCGGTGCCGAATTAACATTCACACAATTGTCCCTCCTTAATAAAGGCCTTGGGTTTGCCCCCAGTCAAAATTTCAAACTTTTTGAAACCATTATAGACTTACAAAAGTTCACACGTAAGTTGACTTTAAAAAAGATTTTCTCTGCAACAAATAATTTGGATCATGTACATAGACCAGAGGAACCAATTGACCCCAATAGTTCTTTGAAGTCTGGGGATCTGCCACCCATGAACTTTTACGAGAATTGTGTATTGTCAGATATGGACTCCCTGTTGGAATTGCAAGGTGAACCCTTGATGACACACACCCAACCTTTTTTTGGTAATGAAGACTCAGGTTACCGCCCGAAGTCTCTATTTTGCCCCAATTCCAATAGGGGTCCATCAATCGCCACATTTGAACATCTAGTTGAACGCGATTTGCGTATATTATCTAATGGGTTCTCTTGTTCTAATGTCACAAAAGGGAACTTAACTTATACTGAAATTAAAGAAATTGAATGCATTAAGAAAGAGCATGATTTAGTCATTAAGAGTGCTGACAAAGGGGGTGCCCTAGTTGTAATGTCTAAAAACCAATACTTCAGTGAAGCAATGAGACAATTGAAAGACAGTACTACGTATAGACCTTTAAAGAGCAATCCTACATCTCTGTATCATCATGAATTGATGGAGTTGTTACATATGGGTCGAATCCTTAATGTCATTAATAAAAAAGAATTTGATTTTCTTTCCTGTCCACATCCCGTGATTCCGATATTTCACCATCTCCCAAAGATCCATAAATCGCTGGTCGACCCTCCTGGCCGTCCTATAGTAGCGAGCATTGGATCTTTGGGAGATGGGTTATCGCGTTATGTGGACAGGTTTTTGCAACCCCTTGTTTTTGAATTGCCATCTTTCATCAGGGACACTACGGATTTCATTGCCAGCATGCAGGATATCACTTGGCACAAGGAATACAGGTGGGTCACCATGGATGTGACCTCCCTGTATTCCATTATTGAGCACCAGCACGGCCTTGCTGCCATTAAGCACTTTTTGGATTTATCCACTCTATCTATAACACACTGCACTTTTTTATTAGAATCTATTTCATTCTTACTTACGCACAATTATTTTTTATTTGATTCACATTTTTATTTACAGACACTAGGCACCGCTATGGGCACGAGTTTTGCACCATCATATGCTAATTTGTTTATGGGTTTTTGGGAGTCACAATTTATTTATCACAGTCACAATTTATTTCGTCAAAATATCGTTTATTTTGGGCGATACATTGATGACCTGATTTTCATTTGGAAGGGGGACGACCATTCACTTTTTTCTTTTATTGATCACCTTAGTATAAATAATTATAACCTTAAATTTACATATGAACACAACATTCATCATATTCACTTTCTTGATTTACTCCTATATGTTGGCAATGACATGTCCATTAAAACAGATATATACAGAAAAGAAAACTCTAGAAATACACTTCTAAAGGCTCAGAGTTGCCACCCACGATCTTTGATAAAAAACATTCCAGGGGCCCAATTTTTGAGGTTAAAGCGAATTTGCTCTGATCATGAGATTTTTCTATTGAGGGCCAGAGAAATGTCCGATAGATTCATAGAAAGGGGTTATTCCATTCAAGACATCACTGCTGCATTCAATAGGGCCGATTCTGTAGACAGAAGTACATTAATACACAAAAGGGCAAGGAATTGCAAAACTCAAACTATGAAAAACAAATCAAAACTTTCCAAAAATGTGAATGATCCAATGTTTATGAGTACATTTAACAGTCAGTCACAAAAGATTTGTAACATCATTGCCAAACATTGGCATACGTTATCACTGGATAATGATATCCGTGATTTTGTAAAAAATGGCCCTAAGTTTGCTTATCGCAAAGGCAAAACACTGTCCTTTCACTTGTCTCCGAGTATGGTTCAATCTGGTTCCAATGTTACCAATGTTAAAAGCATACCAAAAGGCTTTTTTAAGTGCGGTCATTGCTCAATGTGCAAATATGCAGCACAGACAAGATACATCTTATATAATGAAGAACGTAATAAATATTACATCCAAACGTTTCTCAATTGCAATATTACCCATGTAGTATATGTTCTACAATGTGCCTGTGGTCTCAAATATGTGGGGCGCACTATTAGACCCCTTAAAACCAGGATTGCAGAGCATGTCAGATTAATTAGAAAAAGAGATCTGAATCACCCGGTATCCAGACATTTTTCTACATGCTCTGCAGGCAACCTTAATTATTTTACATTCAGGGCCATAGAGCATATACCATGTCATCCCAGAGGTGGTAACAGGGAAAATGCACTCAACAAAAAAGAGATGTATTGGATATACACTCTCAGAACTCTCCATCCCCATGGTATAAACGTGGACTGGGAGTTAAAACACTTCCTTATGGGTTAACCAGATGGGGAGTTTTGGGAGTGTGTGTCTATATGCATCTCATGCATATCTTTTCTATGCATTTTTTCTATGCATCACAATATAATGCATAATTGGATACATAAATGTATATATTCCTCCATGAGTTATGAATATTGCATAGTTGCATTTATCTTCACAATTGGCATCGTTTTGTTGCCACTTTATGCTTTTGTTTTCATAAATATTATGTCATTCTCCACAGAGTTATAATGACTCAATGATTCTTTGAAACTTTATCTATTTTATGTTATATATGATATATACTTTTATATCATAGATGCTGCAACTCACTGTTTGTGATTTTAAGTTATATGTAACTGTGTATTGTTTATTTGATATATTTTTAATTCTGTTGTTGTTCTATCATACACACTGTTGTCTGTATAGGGTGTTTCCAATACCAATTACACAAATCACTGATTACTATTACCTGTTTACAATTATATGCTAACCAATCAGGATAAGAATCTGTGTGTATATATATTTGACCTCAGTGTGAGAGACCATTACTCTTTGATAAAGTTCCACACAGGAACGAAACGCGTCAGAGTGGCTCTCTGTGATGCGCAGCACTCTAGTTAAATAAAGCTGTTTTTAACTACTCATGTTTCCGGTTGAATTCCTGCTGCAGTGACCATCTATACACTACGAACTATTTTTCTACTTTAAAACTTTGGTGGAGCACGCAGTCCACCACACAGAGCTGGGAGCTGGTCTTCATTCCCCTGTCCTGACGACGGCGTTTGGATCCGCCCCCTGCAATCGTTCTGGGGCTTCTCAGGATCGCCGATTTGGCAGCGCTTGTCTCATCCCTTCACAGCATAGCTGTCGGCCCTCGGAGATGACGTCACACACCAGCGCGACGCCCGAGGAGACGGGACCAGCTAGGCACGGGCAGTGATCACACCGGGTTGGGTCAGGGCAGCAGGCGACAGTATCGTGAGTACACGGGAGGGGTAGCTTGCTGGTTGCCTCTCTCCCTGTCTCTAACTGTTCCCTGCACAACAGCCCCCCATCCAGGCTTTATTCCTTATCCTGCCGTATGCTTCGGTTGCTGGTTCCCCTCACACAGGACCTTATGCTCGTGTAGTGGCCTTTCTTGTACTTTTATGTGTCAGAGACTGCTTTTTCTATACACCCAGTTTACCAGTGGACCTTTAGAAGCACCGGACAACACGGGGTTCACTCCCCCACAACCATTATACCTTTTTTATTGGACTAACAATTTATGTCATAGGACAAGCTTTCGAGAGTTCTCCTCTCTTCTTCAGGTCAAGCAATACTGATTTACACAGGAATCAATGGCTAAAACAGTGTATAGAGAGAGAAAAAAAAACAGATATTTACTGTAGATAAGGTAGGGTGTTAAGTGTTTGAAGCCAGGAGACAGTGTCAAAGAAAGGTGGGGAGGGGAAGGGATGCTGGGGGGGGGGGGGGGAGGGAGAGAAAGTGTGGATAAGAGTTGAGGCAAGCAGGATAATTACAGACAATTTTGGTAGGGTGTGAGAAAACCCATGTCCACATTAAGTCCTTTGGTTTTGGTGTCAAAGAGTCTTATCATTCTGAGCTCAAATGTTTTCCGTTCTATGATGCTTTTAAACATTCCATTGAGGATTTTGATTTTTAAATCATTTATGGAATGATCTGGTTGTGAGAAGTGATGTCCCACAGGTGAGCAGTATCTTCCTTCTTCGTGATGGAGTATAGAGTGTCTGTGCATATTCATTCTTCCTTGTAATTTTTGGCTGGTTTCCCCAATGTAGCAACCTTGGTCACATTTGTTGCATTGAATCATATACAGTACCGACACACTTTATTGAAGTGTGGTCGGTACCGCAAGCCGGGAAATCTCCCGGCTTGCTAGTGGCCGCCCCTCGGCGTGCCGCGCGTCATAGACGCGCGGTCACGCGTCATCGGGAGCGTGCGCCCCCTGCACGCGTGTCCAGGGGCTCCCCGAGGGAGCCCTGGTGTCCCGCGATCGCGGGACAGCGGCAGGGGGTTCCGGGGGACCCGGCGGACCCGGCAGCGGTAGGGAGAGCGCCCCGATCGGAGGGCGCTCTTCCGCTGCTTCGGCGCGCGCCCGTCACTCTCGGGTGCGCGCCAGGCTACTGCTGCGGCAGAGAACGGGCAAATGCTCGAATAAACTCTGCCGCAGCAGTACACTATATTCGTGGATGTGCAGCTGTATGATCCTTTAACATTGAATGTTCTATGGTTGTGACTGGCTGTGGGCAAATATGTTTGCAGAGTTTGCAGCGTGTGTTGCTGCATGGTTTTGTGCCGTTATTCATGTCTTTAAAATCGTTGTGAAGTTTTCTGCTGACTAATTTCTGTTTGAGGTTTGGTGGTTGCCTAAATGCAAGAATGGGAGGTTTGGGAAAGATTTCTTTTAATGTCGCATCCTCTGTCAACATGGGTTGCAGATCTTTGATTATTTTTCGTATTCCCTCTAGGGTAGGGTTGTATGTGGTCACTAGTGGTATGCGTGTGGTAGGTTCTTTCTGTCTGTATTGTAGCAGGTGTTCTCGTGGGGCTTTTAGTGCAGATGTAATAGTTTTGGCAATAGTCTTTGGTTTGTATTCCTTCTGTCTGAACGATTCGGTCAGGGTTGTGAGATGCCTGTTTCTGTCTTCAGTGTCAGAGCATATGCGGTGGTATCTTATAGCCTGGCTGTGTATGATACCTTGTTTGGTGTGAGTGGGATGGAAGCTGGAGTTGTGGAGGTAGCTGCATCTGTCTGTTGGTTTCTTGTATACAGATGTGTGTAGTTTGCCATCTTTCAGTGTTACTGTCGTGTCTAGAAAGTTTATTAGGTTTGCCGAATAATCCATTTTGAGTTTAATTGCTGGATGGAATGAGTTTAGGGACTCGTGGAATTGTTTTAGGTTTTCTTCACCCTCTGTCCATATTATAAACAGGTCATCAATGTATCTGTAGTATTTGTAGGGTTTGTGGAGGCATGTAGTTAGGAATCTTTGTTCAAGAT
>WSYH01016804.1:0-12696 GCA_036426205.1 Ascaphus truei
ACAGGATGCACACAGCACACAGACAGGATGCACACAGCACACAGGCAACAGGACACAGACAGGAGATACACAGCACACAGGCAGGAGACACACAGCACACAGGCAGGAGACACACAGCACACAGGCAGGAGACACACAGCACACAGACAGGATGCACACAGCACACAGCACACAGACAGGAGACACAGGCAGGAGACACAGGCAGGAGACACAGGCAGGAGACAGGCAGGAGACACAGGCAGGAGACACACAGCACACAGGCAGGAGACACACAGCACACAGGCAGGAGACACACAGCACACAGGCAGGAGACACACAGCACACAGGCAGGAGACACACAGCACACAGGAAGGAGACACAGCACACAGACAGGATGCACACAGCACACAGACAGGATGCACACAGCACACAGGCAGGAGACACAGGCTCACCTCTCTCTGCTGCACGCTTTTTCTCTGCTCTTTGGCCCCACCCCCAGGCTCCTGCCACCTCCTCCTGATTGGCTGCTGCTGTGTAAAGCAAGCTGCCCAGCCCCTTAGCAGAAGCTCTGCTCTCTCCCTTCTCGCACCGGTTCTGCGACGGAGGATATTTTAGGTACAGGTACGCACGAACCGGTGCGAACCGGCTGAATCCCACTTGTGTATGTGTATATATATATATATATGTGTGTATATATATATATAATATATATATATACTCTTAGAAATTCCGGGCATTATTGATTATTGATGCTCTCTGATTGGTCAAAATTGTAAGCATTATCCATTCAGTAATGGCCCAGAATTTTTGGTACTGTGCCAAGTTTTCCAGTCAATCAGCTTTGAGTTCTCATACACACTGAGTGAGAGCAGCTCTCAGACAGGGGAGGTGATTGGACAGGAGGCATCAGTCAGGCACAAAATAAAGGAAATTGGACTCCGTAAAATTATTTGCACCTGGATTGAAAACTGGTTAAAGGCTAGAAAACAGAGAGTTGTCATAAATGTAACGTTTTCAGGTTGGGCTAAAGTTGTTAGTGGAGTACCTCAGGGATCAGTACTGGGACCCCTGCCTTTTAACTTGTTTCTTAATGACCTTGAGGTTGGCATAGAGAGAAAAGACTCAATTTTTGCTGATGAAACTAAATTATGTAAGGTAATAGAATCAGAGCAGGATGTAATTTCTCTTCAGAAGGACTTGATTAGACTTGAAACTTAGGTAAATGACAGATTAGGCTTAGTACAGATAAATGTAAGGTTATGCATTTGGGAAGCAAGAATATACAGGCGACTTACAAAGTAAATGGGATAAATTAGGCAAACCCTTGATGGAGAAGGATTTAGGAGTGCTGGTAGACACCAGGTTTATCAATAGTGCCCAAAGTAATGCAGTAGCTGCAAAGGCAAACAAGATCTTATCTTGCATTAAACGGGGAATGGATGCGTGACACGGCTGGACCAGATTGCATCTCTGCCTCCTGTCATGTAAGTCCTGATAGCTACAGGCTGTGGCAGGTAATCCTGTGGGCATTGCCCCCCTCATTCTGACTCCCTGAGTGACAAAGTGGTGGTGACATAGGAATCTGTTTGCAGCCTATTGTGGTGAAGATCCTGTGCCCTCCCCTTCTGAGCCTCAGGGAGGAAGTGCAAATTTGTAGTTAGTCCAGTTCCACCTCTGCTAGGGAGTGGAAGTGTGTGCGATCTGTTCCCAGCTGGGAAGGAGATAGGCCAGTCAGTCCCTCATGGGCTGGCCAAGGAAGATCTGAGGCCTCTGTTCCAGTGTGAGACTGTCTCTGGATCTCCTGGAGCCCACTGAAGCTGATGGCGCTGTCACCAGAAAAAGGAACATCAAGATCATCTAAAGCATGTCCTGTTCCCCCACTACATCGCACAACACTCAGCTCTCCTGGACCCTCACAGCTATGCCAGCACCACAACAGCAGTAGCCACAGCAGTATCTTCCAGATGTGTTGGGTACATGCGCAACAGATGGAAGGAAAGTAAGCATAATTATGCTCCTCTATAAAGCATTAGTAAGACCACACTTTGAATATAGAGTACAGTTTCGGGCACCACTCCATAAAAAAATACATTATGGTATTAGAAAAAGTGGAGAGAAAAGCCACCAAATTAATAAAAAGGATAGAAAACCTAACTTATGAGTAGAGGCTAGCTAATTTTGGTGCCATGGCAACGTGACGTCACATGACCCAGTGGCGTCATTTGACACCGGAGCCGAGCGGGGAGAGGGGGGAAGGTGGGGCGCCAGCAGAGGGATGAGCAGGCATGGGGGTATAGTTTGCTCACCCCTGCTATAGCTTACTGACACCAGTAATTTACTGGAAAATTATACTTTCCCACTCAATGTATTTGTAACATTCCTCAATGACCTAGAAAAAGTTTAAGTGAGGCTTTTTTAAACAAACATGATACACATTATTCTGCAAATACTTAAAGATGCAAATTAACTGTAGAGTTATAGGTCAAGTAGAACAGTAATGTGCCTTTATTTCATTTGTTGCATGAGTGAATGCACTTCAAGTCCTACACATCAGTGGTGCAGTCCAAGTCTCTGGCAATAGAAGAATGTAAATGCTATTATTTTCTAATTCATCAACGGTTCCACTTGAAGTTGGAAAACATGCAAAACCTGATATGTGAGCACGTCCGTACTGACCAGACACACATAGACCATGTGTAAGATGTAGCAAAAGGGCAACATTTCAAATACTGAACAAAGCACATTTGCCTGAACATTTGTAAGGTATTGAATGTACTCACATATCTTTAGATGCTTCTACCGGGCCTAAAACACAAAATATTGTTGTAAGTAAACAGAAGAAAATCCTAAACATACAGGCAGCAAATGCTAATAAACATCTCATCATTTTATCAACGGATTAACACTGTGGAAGTTGCAAGTAGTGCCAAAGTGTGTAATATGTTTTTTACCCTTCATAGAACTTTAGAGGCAGGTGAACATATTTATTAAGCATAAAAGTGATCTTTCAGGGAAATGATGTTGCTGTTCAAAATACTGAAGGTGTGACACATTCTAAATATATCAGGAAAATCATACAGTACTTAAACTAATGTCTAAATCTTGTTCAAATACTGTATGTTCACCATTGTATTGTATAGGCATTGTATTGTATAGGCAATACAAATCAGCACAAGATGTATCTTCCCTGAGGTTGTGCTATGAACTCAAAGGGCTCTATCATGTTCCAAGATTATTCATTTCATTGGGAGAAAAAGGCTGTGCGAATCATGAGATTACACATCAATTTATTGGTGCATTCCAATGTTGTCTCCATTGCGTCGGAAAGCAACGCGAGTATTAGATCTATAGGAGTTACTATATCAACAAAATAATATCAGATCCTTGTTGCTTGGGGGTTAGACATGCACCATTTGCTTTTTAATACAGGTTTTCTTTGACAGATCCAACGTCTGACATCCAGAATTAACACTGCAAATATATATTGACAGCTGTGTCAAACTCCCAGGAAGGTGCAGGCAAGCTGGTATAGGCTTTAGTGGAGCACAATTTCCCTTCGCATTAGCTCTAGTGAGTACAATAAACCCCGTAATCGCTTGTAAATTACAGTTATTAGTGATACTGAAGGCTTCTTATCCAATAGTGCTATGCACTTAGATTGTAAGCTCTTAGGGACAGGGATTCCCTTTCCTATTATTACTCTCATGTCTGGAGCACTTTTTCCCACTATGTATTATAATATTATGTCACGTGTATTACTGCTGTGAAGCGCTATGTACCTGGATGGCACTATAGAAATAAAGAAATACATACATACATACATACATGCATATGCATACTCCTGTGTAAATTGTAATGAAGTACATAGAACTGTGGTAGTTATATCTAAGGCTGAGATCATACTGTGTGCGGGGGCGCTTGCCCGCGCGTGTGCACGCCTAGTGCGCGTACATGACTGAGCGCGATGGCGCGACCGTGGTTTTTTGGTCTTTTCAAGCAACGGCCGCGTCATGTGAGCGGTTCAGCCTGAATCAGTATGTGCACGCACACACGCTCAAGCACACAGTATAGTCTCAGTCTAACTATGTGAAATCAAGGCAATTTTGGTAATGTTGACAAAGATTTGACAAAGATTTTAGCTTTTTACACCAACCTTAGTGACAATTGTCTGCAATCTACACTAAAAAAAAACATCAATGGCATTAAAAGTTGGAAAAAATATACTACCACCACTCTTTGTCCACACTTACTCAAGTTGCTTTGCCTTTGCACACCTAAAAAGCCCCAATGCAAGTGAGTGGGCTTTAAGTTGCATTGAGACTTAGCCCCGTATTGTAAGTGAATCATAAAATCATTTTAGGAGTTAATGAAAGTGAAAGAACGTGCAATTGAGTTTTACCCAGAATCCTTGTCTGCAGTTTAACCAATATATGACACTGGGGTGAAAGAGACGTTAGGGGGACCTATGGAAGACATACAGATTCACTCACAGGTACTTTGTATTTGGGTAGATCGGTGAGAGTGGCTGTAGACAAAATGTAAATAAGTCAAGAAAACCAGAGTCTGTGTGCTGTTAGATGTACGAGATAAAGAGCAAATGCACAGGAATGGTGTACACCAGGGGTGCCCCTGTCTGTGCTCCCCCTTGCCTGCGCCCCCCCCCCCCCCCCCCCCCTCCTTACCTGCTCTCGGGCTCCATGCATCATATGACGTCACAACGTTATGTGATGCAGACTTTTGACGCTGTGTTGTCATGGCGATGCCTCACTGAAGAGCCGGCTGAGAGCAGATAAGGAAAGTTGCAGAGGCCTCGCGCCTCCCCCGGCATTTAATTTACATGCCTGGGGGAAGAGCGTGGGGGCTCTGCAACCACCGCGCCCTCCCTAAAAATTCCTGTACCCCCCCAGTTTGCGCACCCCTGGTGTACACAATAGAGACACATGGGAAGATATAGACAGTAAAAACAAATTGACTGTTATTTCACAAAGAAGTGTAACTGTTTCAACCTCTTACAATCACTTATTTTACACACAAGTGTACACAATAATACAGTGTTGCTTCACTGTTAAAATATTTACCACCTAACTACATTTTCATACCACTTCCCAAAGTGTGGTGGCAGTTCTCTTGCTCAAACTGAAATGTTATTTTTATATGTGTGTATTTTATTTTGGTTTATGCCCCAAACCACTATTAGCCACATCTGTCTCACAGTGATATTGGGCACTAGTCTGGGGGGGGGGTGCATGTGTTGGGAGGGGTGAGGATAGGGATGGTGGGTGAAGGGGGTAGTTCCCATGGGAAGAAGTTAGGCCTCCCAGTGGTGGGGGTGGCGGTTAGTAAAGCCCCAGTTTTTTTTAAAGTAATATTTAATTAAAAATAATGAGTGGATTTTTTTTTAGCCGAACTTCATTATATTAAATAAAACTGTAAATCGCCTAGCTATAAATTACGCACCACACATGTTTGAGGAAATAAAACTTAAGTTGTAAATATTTAAAAACAGTGAATAATGCTTCATGTGATACAGAACAAGAAGCACGGACATTTACAATGTCTCCATTATTGTAAGCCAACATAATAAGTCTTGTTATGATTTTGCTTTCACAAAGATGGTTGTGTATGTTTTTAGAAAACATAGGGTTCTTCAATGATCATCACCCAGCCACAAGTTTCAGAAAGGAGTTCTGGTTATTTAGTCATCACTCGCTCCCATTCAAGACATGCATTGCTCCATTTGGTATGAAGTCCAAGCTAAATGAACCCTTTAATTTGAAAACGATTAAATATATATTAAATAAACACTAAGGCTCGAGTCCATAGAAGGACAGGCCGCGCTGAGCCGTGCGGACGCTCAGCGCTGAGCCCCTGCATCCTCAATGAGGATGCCTTGAGAGGGGGCTCACGCGAGCGTCCGCAGGCGTGCGGAGGCTTTGGAATTTTCAGCCGACAGCCAAGCTGTTTTTCAGCGCGCTGTCGGCTGAAAACATCCAATCAGCCTGAAGCAGCGTCAACGTCACGGCGCCGTGACGTCGGCGCCGTGACGTTGACGTCAGTGCGTCACGGGCGATTGGCCCAGCGACGTCACTGCCCTGCCTCCAACCACCTCCCCCCCGGCTCCCTTCGCGCACGCTGGCTCGCCTGCAAGTCCGTGGAATCGCGCTGACTTAAGCAGACGAGCCTCAGCGTTAGCGCGCCTCCGCTCTCCTGAAGCCTCTATGGCCCCGGCCTAACATTGGTAGAGCAGGGTTTCTCAACCAGGATGCAATGTCACCTATGCATGAATGTTCTGGCAGAGTTAGTCTTTACTGACTTCACCAGGTGCATCACAGACCATACACCACGTTCCGATATCCCAGAAATCCAGCAAATATTTTATTACGTGGTTTAGACTGGCGTTAACCCTGTCTTTCCTATGTACATAATGGCCAATATACTGGCCAGTATATACATAGGCCAGATAAGCTAAACCAACCTGAAATAACTTGGAATTTCTCCTCCTGCATCTCACTATGCCCTCCCTATTGCTTTATCTGTTTACTGTTTCCTCACTCCTTTGTGAACGTCTCTGTTCTCACCAACTTCCCCACTCCCCACTGCACCATTATTTATACACCTCTCTCCTAACAACTTCTTTACCCCTCAATAAAAAGCACCCCATCAAAAATACTCTATTCACACCCTCTATCTACTCCTTCCTGCTGCTGGGGATCTCCCCTAAGCCTGAAGCCAGTCATACACACCTGATTTCACCCATGCCTCCCTGCCATCTCTTCCCCTGTAAAGTGTGTTAAACCTTAAGTTATTTGACTAACCTTAAAACTTGCCCCACAAATCAAGCATCCCAATAGTCTGCACTCATGGTTACTGTCCCATAACCAATCACTCCTACCACCATTGTGACCAACCACTGCCATCTACAGCACTTATTTCCTCACCTACTATCTCTGTAAGTTCCCCATCAAAATTCTTAGATTGTAAGCTCTTCGGGGCAGGGATTTCCTTTCCTATTGTCTGATTTTGCTGCACTTATTGTATTATTATAATTCCCTGTACTGTAGTCTTTGTGAAGCGCTAAGTACACTTTTGGCGCTATATAAATAAAGACATACAATACAAATATTTTATCATCTATTACTTAAAATATACTACAGTACATATTAACCCCTTAGAAGCCCACAAATCCACTATTTATGTTTTTTTCATGACTAGCTGTCCACAAAGGACTACACAAGGGTTAATATCAACATCTAACTACACTACCTAGCCCTTGACCACCTTACTGCCTAGTAAAGTAACCCCTCCCACAACCCTCCCAGGAACCCCGGGAGGCCTAACTACTCCCTTCACCCCCTCCCCCATATCCCCATTCCCCCAACAAACTCACCCCTTCCCCCCACTAGACTAATGCCCAATATCCATGTCACTTACAACACACCTGTGAGCACGTGACCTGTACTTTGGACATGGGTTAATACACACAGCTATCGAGCTGATTCACTATTCTTTACGCATGGACCCTCAAATGAATAATATCTCTACTCAATCCATCCCAATATACCATCTGTCACAAACAGCACACTTGTAAGCACGTGTCTTATATATGCAACCAGGGTTAATAAAGACAGTCAACTCACTGCCAACCTTTCTCCTTTGAAAGGTACTTCATATGCGTTAATATTTACCATAACTCCGTTACAATTTATATATTATACTACTATGTAGGCTGATATAGTGAGATTTCAGTGATTATACATAGAAAATCCTGTTTTTTGGTATTATTTGATTTGTGTAATTGCAATGGTTACAAATATTATTTATTGTTCTTGCAAATTTCTATCAGACCCATGATATCTTCATATTTAATAAATGTACTCTTTATGAAAAACTTTCTTAGCCATGTGCTCTGGTATTTGCAGATTGCAAAGATTGCCTTTCAAGGTACATTTGAAAGGGTCCCATTTATTCAAGTGTCAGGGAAGTCATTCAATCCCACCACTGTCAAAAACAGATGTTGACTTGAGATAACATCAGTCCTATAAAATACAGGCCTGGCCACAAGTTCTACCAGCCTTAAAAACAATTTTGGTATTTGGTATTTGCACCAGTAAATATATATACAATATATATACAACACAAGTCTCGTCTGGTTTTATTCAAGGGGTCCAAATATGGTGTACTAAGCATAGCACAAACAGACTGTGGAAATAGAGGGGTTAGACTAGTATTACTAAATATTATTATTAATGTGTAATATTATGCATAATAGTCATACTGAGAAAATAATACATTTTGTTAACCTATATAAATAAGGACACATCTGTGCTGTGTAAATACATTTCTGGGTTGATACACAGCAACTTCATTCTGCGCGAACACTAGTAAGAGTGTTTTTAGGGCTTACACCAAGTTGACATGATGAGCTGGTACTTGGGAGGAGTTTGATTTCCTTTGGCTTCTCCCTTTGGTGTGATGTTACTATGTGTTCAGTGAGCATACACCCATAGTCACTCACCTCCGCTTATCTTTATTGGCTGTCTAACAGGGCGGGCTAAGGCTGACAAACACTTCCCCATTCAGAAACCCCTAAGAAATTAAACTTGTAATTAATTTGCAAATAAAGGAGAGCAGACAAATGTTAGGTTACTTCTTCGATTGTAAGATGCCACAGATTGTTTGACGCACCATCGATTTGGCACTTACAATCGAGGAAATTTACTTCTCACTTAGCAGTGAGACGGGGCGACGGGAGAGGTACATGTCATCGGAGGAATGAAGCTGACAGTGGGCATGCGGCGGCAGGAGAGGTCCATGTCATCGGAGGAATGAAGCTGACAGTGGGCATGCGGCGGCGGCGGCAGGAGAGGTCCCATGTCAGCGGAGGAATGAAGTTAAGACAGCGGGCGGGCGGCAGGAGAAAACCTTCAGACCATTAGACCGGAGCAGGAGGAGTGTGGCATAGAAAAACGGCTGGGGAGGAGCGCACTGTATCACCGGAAGTCAGATACCGGTCAACGTCCGGTGTTACAGTGCGCTCCTCCCCAGCTGTTCTATGCCGCTCTCCTCCTGCTCCAGTCTCATGGTCTTCTCCTGCCACCGCCGCCTGCCCGCTGTCTTAACTTTATTCCTCTGCAGACATGAGACATCTCCTGCCTCCGCACATCCGCTGGCAACTTAATTCCTCTGATGACATGGACCTCTCCTCCGCCACAAGTAAACCTGGTAAGTGAGGAGGGGGTTTGCTGGTACTCAAGCAGTGCCCCCCTAGCAGACATACAAAAATATATATTTTCTAAAACATCAATTCTAAGACGCATCCCGATTTCTGACATATGAAAATGGGAAAAAAGGTGCGTCTTAGAATCGAGGAAATACGGTATTTGTTTAGTGAAGCTACTGTATCTAGACTGCTTATTCTTTACAAAAGGTTATTTGCTGGCCGGCGACCTAGGGTTACACCTTTAAAGTCTCATCACAGTCTATCTTCCCCTTCTGGTGTAATATAACATTTGTACACACAGCCTGCACAAATTCACATTTTGCCATCAACTTTGTTACCTGCCCTGAGGTGACTTGAGACAGTATCACTCTTTGTAAAGCAACCTCACTCGTTAATGTCTGAATTAAGATTTTAAAAAAATGTTTTAAATGTAATTTTAATAGAATAACTTTAACTAGACAAAATTATTATTTTTATGTGTTTTTATTAGAAAATACAGCACTGCTGTGAACCAAACTGCAAAAGCATAACCCGCTTCTCTGCCAGAAACATCTCATGGAATCAATTAGATTTCAGAACTGCTGTGATGTCCCTAAAGGAGCACGGCAGTGGAAAAATGAGGGCATACTTTGTCATGAGAATCCACAAACAATAATATTCTGTGCGTCTGTAAACTATGCTCCATAGGACACAGCATACAAGCAGACCAACTGGTGTGCTTAAAATAAGTTTCTAAACAAATAAATACATGGTTTGTTTGCAAGTTCATTTAAAAAAATATATATATATATATATATACAGTATATATAACTGCAGGGAGGAATACAACACTTTGTTTTCATAATAAAAGGATTTTAAGGTAATGGGGTATGTAGGATTATCCTTGCCCTTCAAATGAATGGCTGTAAAAGCGTGCACCCTTTTGTGGATCTGGGTCTTCATTTTCTATGGCCCTTAATCAATATGATGTGAAGCCTTCTCCTTCTGCAATCTCCATTCAAATAAATAGAGAAACCTTCCTTGACAAGGAGCACATCTCAACACAATATACTATGGTAGCTGCCTCATAATTGGCTATTATGGGCTTAATGGGTCTCACGTAGCATAAAGAGTTAAAATATTACTGTCACCTGAAACTTCCCTTCCCATGAACCTAGTATATTCTTGAATGGAGAGAAATGTATAAAAACCCTTGTAATCGGAGAATATAGCAGTGAATTTGGTGTTTACTTATAGTATATACAGTTATGTAGCTTCAAATACTAGGGGTATATTTTATTAGTTTATTATTTCGTACTTGCAACGTATCTATTGAGATATCAGGGACCTGGATGAAGTCTACCCTATTTAATGTAGATGGCATAGAGAATAGTAGGGTGCAAATATAACATCACAGAAGCTCCGATCTCAAGTAATCTAGAAGAATTGATAGATCCACAACCCTCCTTGTCCAAAGGAACCAGAGAGCGATAGTGCTCGGCAGAGGTAGGCCCTTACAGTATAGCACTTGGACACCAGTCCTGAAAACTCTCATAAGGTCCATGATCTATCAGAGGATTAATATTTCCCCGTAATGTAGAGATATATATTTTTTTCCAACCTGCCCTCTGAATGTGGTTTTATTATTGCTTAATACATGTTTGTGTTTTTTGCAAGAGTCCTTGGTGCCCATTTATTCTCACAACTTTCATAGACGCCCTGGTCAATGCAACAAACTATAAGGAAAGTTTCCCTGACATGCTGAGCGAGTATTTTTATAGATCACTTTGATGAGACCCTTGTAGCCAAGATAAGAGGGGTTACACTAAAGAGGGGCCGTGAGTGGTTGGCACTGCTGGGGTTTGTGTTAAGGTTTCTGTTGCTGAGCATAACAGTTTTTATCCACTGCTACCCAACTGCCACTTTGATCAAAATTCAATTTTAAAATGACACTCAATCTGTATTATGTTTATTGTAATAATGTCTGTAATGTATATTAGTATGCAATACATCCATGCTTTGGTAACATAGTTCTCATCATCATACAGTATAACTGGAGAAGGATGGTTTTCTGACTCACAGGTTTTCTGACGCCACAGTTCATGGACACGATAATAATAAATGTATTTCATATAGCAGTTTTCTCCCAATGGGACCCAAAGCACTTCACAATTACAATGCACAGTATGCAGCATGTAGCAATTTTTACCGACACAGGGCTCTATGCAGTAAGCGTTGATAAGGGTTTTTTCACCATTTTATAGCCAAAATTGGGTTTGAGATTCAGTAAGCGCCGATATGTGCTTGATTTCGGCAGGTTTCGTAGCCGATAATTTTGTTATGGCCAGTCTGCTGCCGATAAGCCTGTTTTCGGCACTTATCGCCACTTTTTTAAATCGGCTGGATTCAAGTAGCAAAATCAGCTTATCGGGGCTGATCGGCACTAAGAAATTGAGATTTTATGGGCAATTTCTCCTGCCAACTAAAGTTGGCAAGTTGGAGGGGAGAACGATCGCTAAGGCTGCCGGAACGGCACTTAGAAAAAAAAATCATCTGTACATCAATGGAGTCAATGGAGCGGGGACGTATAACAGTATAGTACTGTTTACGTTTCATTGCTCACAATACAAACGTCATTTGCATTACAGTGTGGGGGCATTCCCTGCATTGTGTCACAGCTGACGTGTATTATTTGCATAACATTATACTTTTACATGTTTTCAGCATTTGCGGGTCACATTACTCATCATGTGATGATGTGTCAAGGGAAAATACTATACTCAACTCTTAAAGGAGAACCTCACATCATATCACACATTTTTATGAACTGAGCGACAATTATTTACATGATGTTACACATGTCACACATGTCACACATACACAGTATATTCATGTTCCTTTACATTACACAATGCTTGTAATGTGTCACGCATCTTTAAACGTTCATGTACATCTGTCTTCTCATGTTTACATCTAGTTTTGGGTCCTCCCTATTTTCATGACGTCACTTATTGGACGCTCAATCACATTGCATGTTTACATTGTAACCGTAGCATTACAAGCACTTCAACCTAACTTATACACACATGTACAGTAATTCAGCATTGGGACACCTTGTAAACTCATTCTATAGCAACTATCCTCATTACAGAAATGCATGCATATGCACACGACTATTCATTGTTGTCAACATGTGACAATAACATGGCTAATTACACATGTTACACAAAACTTTTCCCACGTCAATCTCAGCCTTTTTGTCTAATTACATGACTGACTGTTGCCTTCAGAAGTTTTACATGCATTGCACATGCAACTATTTATTTGCAAGCAATGTTTGTACAAAGCTTCACGTCACATCATTGGCAAATATCATCATTCCCTGCAGAATACACACAACAAATACTTATAACAACAACTGCACACAGCTTGCCACAGAAGTACTTTATTATGTTAATGTAACACCTTGCATTTTACTATGTCACCTGACATCATCACATACCTATTTAAAGGACGCC
>WSYH01016805.1:0-12696 GCA_036426205.1 Ascaphus truei
ACCAGCTACCACCTCCAAGGAAGAAAAAATGAGAAACCATATAGTGTAGAGGTAAAAAATTCTAATGGGGAATATACAAATGAAGGCTTACACGTAATTCAGTCGATGTCGGCAATGAATGGATAGCAGATAACAGATGTCCCTTGGGTCGCAATCCCCTGGGCTGTTTGTTCTCCTCCGCTCCACCGGAAACACTGGTACCCACACCGGGGCTCCCGTTACGTCACTTCCGGTGCGCCGAGAACCTCCGGATCTGATGGTGAAGGTGGATCCTTGGTGTCTCTTTCTCTTGGATGTTGATAGACTGGAACACTCAACGCATTTCGTCGTTATCTCTTACGACTTCGTCAGGAGTGTCTATTAGCTGCTCGGTCTGATGTTATATACCCTAAAGCCCTCCCTCTTAATTATATCCTATTGGCTAATTGTAGTGACATCACATATGGAAACAGAGTGGGTGGGTATAGCACACTAATTGTATTTCTACATCCTCCCCTTTTTTTTTTTTTTTATACTAATACAATAATACTGATACAATCTAAAATAAAATAAAATAAAGGGCAGGATTTCGCAATATACATTTATACATAAGATTGCCTAATGTGGCATGAAGACAAACAATATTAGTATCACATATTAATAAAAAATATAAAAGGCTCAAAAGAAAACTTTCTAACCTATATCTAAAACAACTTTAATCACGACGATTGTAGTTTCTCTCAGAGGCAGAAAAGAGAAAACGAAACACAAAGGGAACATAATTAATACATTATTCTTAGTAACAGTGCTGTATTGTAGCAAGTTCTAAATCCTTAAAGGAACACTCCCAATTCGATATCCACATTGAGTCCCCTAGGAGTTAGGGTTTTCAATGTGAAAATCCAAACCGTCTCTCTTTTGGTTAACTGAACATTGCGATCTCCTCCTCTCCAATGAGGTGATACTTTTTCCAAAACCGTAAAGGTCAGTCCCATAGTGTTCCCTTGATGGTGCTTAATAAAATGTTCAGACAAAAGGTGTGTGGTTACTCCTCTCCTAATATTTCCTAAATGTTCTAAGATTCTGATTTGTATATCTCTGGAAGTTTTGCCAATATATTGAAGTCCACAGGGACATGTGATCATATAAATTACATGGTCTGTTCTACATGTGACATGTTGTTTTATATATTTTTCTTTTGTCACATGGGACGTAAATGTGAATTTATCGGTAGATCTATACTTACAGGCCTTGCATATTGTGCAACCAAAAAAACCTTTAATTACAGGTAACCAATTATTTTCTCCCTTTTCTTTTATTTTAGGTAGCGAACTTGGAGCTAGTTAGTTGATTATTTTACACACAGGCTTAATACCCCAGGCCAACGGGGGTCCCCGGTTGGCCTGACGGGTGTCCGCAGGCACCACAGTGCACCCAGGGGGTACCCACGGGTGTCTGGGGGCCTCAAGGAGGACGCCGCTAGGGGCCCTGGGCCTCCAGGTGGTCACCATGGAGATCTGGGGCCCTCAGGTGGTCCCTGTGGGTCAGCGGGGCCCCCACAGCTGTAGGGCCCCCGGTTCTTCTCCGCAGGTGTCCCCCGTGGTTCCGCAGGTGGTACCCGTGGGCGTCCGGGGTTCCTCAGGTGGTCTCCATGGGTCTCCGCTTTCCTGCGGTACCAATCCTTTATGTAAAAAAATAAACATGTCATATATTTCAATACATACACCTCCCCGCCACCAAACACATACAGTACAGTAATGTGCAAAATAACTTATCTAGATATGCATAATAAATTATTTGCCCATTATTAAACACATTAACCAGCATAAATAAAGTCAATAATTACAGCTCTACTTACCACAGTCAATATGATGGGCGTCCTCGTCAGGATACTGCAAGTTCCCTGTCCTCCGTTACCAGAAAATACATTGCAAATACATTCTAATGTCCCCAGCCCCTTAATTACCTTAGCGGTTAATAATCGCGAAAGTAATTAAGGGGTTAACACACCCTGCCCCGATACCCACCCGGGAGGCCTAACCACCCTCCCCAGGCATCTTCCCCCACCCTTCACTCATTCATTTGTACAGCGGGTATATCATGCCCATACATAATATATAATATGGGCATTATTAACCAATATACAGTACAAAGAAATGGCTAAGTATTACAAAAACAGGCCCAAATAAAAACAGCACATATCAAAATAAAAACATCACATCTCAAAATCAAACACAGCACATCTCAAAATAAAACACACCTCAAAATCAAATACAACACATAGCCAATTAAATATATAACAAATGCCAATCAAGCAATTGAATGACACAATGTGTACAAGATGCAAATAATCTGTGCATCATGTAACACTATGCCAGTCAATGCTAAACCTAAAAGAAACAATTACAAACAAGATCCAATGCCATCCAAATAATAAGAAAATAAAAACAAATCAAGAAGTAAACAGAAATAAATTAACAACAATCAATTAATCCAATGCAAATTAAATGACACAATTCAAAATGAAAACACCAAAACCAAACCATTATGCAATAAATGAAAGCTCAAAGTAACAACCATTAACCAAACTATAACTACCAAAAAGAAGCCACTATTAAAAAGCAAACACCCCCATGAAATAAACTATTTAAAACACCACTAAAAAATACATCTAACTAAATAAAAATAAAAATTACATTGCACCAACATTTCTAAACAAACAAGCAAACTACATTTAAAATAACATAAAAACAAGCCAAATAGGCATTTGCAAAAACAACCATTGATTGTCCTTGTAGTATGTATATGCATAGAGAGATACATAAATACAGGGGCAATAAATGGGCATAAAAAAGAATTCAATCACATAAAAAAAAAAAACCTGTAAAATAAAATAACATACATTTAATAATTTTACTTACCTTTAAATGACCTCACCATCCGAATCCCGGGGACACTGCATGCTCTCGAACCAATCCACGCAACAAGAAACAGGTTAAAAAAAAAAAAACAACTGTATCTTCTTTCTTATTCTTCTTCTGTACATTTGTAATCCAAATCGTCAGACTTCTGGGTTCTTCGGGGTCTTCATCTGTCTCTTCTTCTTCATCTGTATCTTCTTCCTGCACACCCTCGTTCTCTTCTTGCTGCAGGAGTTCCTTCCTCCTCGGCTTCTTGCTCAACAGCCAATCAGATTGTGGATATAATTCCCATGATCTGATTGGCTCAAGTACCATGTGACGGTGGCCATATTGCTTTTGATGACATCATGTTAAAGGGAAAGGAAGCACAGCCATTCTGATTGGCTGGCTTCATTTCCTTTACATGACGTCACCAAAAAAAAAACATGATTTTTACTGCCCAATCAGGGCTGTGGGAACCATTTGATGGAAATTTGCCGTCAGAGGCCTATAAAAGCCTATGACGCCTCATTTTAGAGCAAGGTAAGGTAATACAGGGGATATTAGAATGTATTTGCAACATATTTTTCTGCCAACGGAGGACAGGGCCTTGAAGTATCCTGACGAGTATGCCCATCATATTGGCTGTGGTAAGAAGAAGTGTATGTATTTACTTTATTTATGCTGGTTAATGTGTTTAATAATGGACAAATAATCAATTATCCATATCTGGATAATAGTAATTTTGCACATTACTGTACTGTATGTGTTTGGTGGTGGGGAGGTGTATGTATAGAAATGTAAGACATGTTTATTTTTTTACATACATGATTGGTACCCATGGAGACAACCTGAGGACCCCCGACGCCCACGGGTACAACCCAAGGATCCACAGACACCCACGGCTACCACCTGCGGACCAATGGGGGACACCTGCAGGGAAGAACCAGGGGCCCCACAGCTATGGGGGCCCCATAGACCTGCAGGGACCAACCGAGGGCCCCAGACCCCCGTGGGAACCACCCGAGGGCCTCCAGACCCCTGTGGGAACCACCCAGAGGCCCCCAAACACCCATGGGTACTCCCCGGGGTTCACTGTAGAGCCTGCGGACACCCATCAGGCCCACCAGGGACACCCGTTGGCCTGGGGTATTAAGCCTGTATGTAAAATAATAAATCATGTTTTTATGGGGGGGCACAGGGGATGGGTGGGTTATGTATTAATGCTTATTAAATATTGTAATGTTTATTGTGGGGCCTAGGAGGTGGGTAGTGGGGCTGTTCTGTGTAGTGTTTTTATCGTGGGTAGCGGGAGTGAGTGAAGGGGTTATTATCCCCCACAGTGGGTGTTTAGGCCTCCCGGGTGGGTAGTGGGGGAGGGTGGGTTAACCCTTTAATTACTATAGTGGTTACTAACTGCTATGGTGATTAAGGGGTTAGGGGACATTTGATTATCCCTTTTTATTCTTCTGTATTGTTTGCAGCACCAGAGGACATGGACGGGATGAGGATAAGGACAGCCTTCATTGTGGCAGCCTGGCAAGGGTGAGTGCAATATTTATTTACTTCATTTATGCTGATTAATGTATTTTAAATGGGCAAATGCATTATTATCCATATGTGGATAATAGTAAATTTGCCCATTATTGTACTGTATGTGTTAGGGGGCGGGGGGCTTGTATTTATTTAAAAGTATTGTTTATTTTTTGGGGGCACACGATTGGTACCGCAGGCCAGCGGGGAACCCCGGACTCCTGCGGGGAACACCCGGGGACTCCTGCGGGTTTCAGCCGGGGACACCCGCCGGCCTGTTGTATGAATGGTGTGCCTGAAAAAAGGTAAACAAAGAATGTTTTCTATGTCCAGCTTCTTTTGCACCTGCCTTTAGCTGGCACATTTTTCTGGTGCGTTTTTAAAGTGCTGTTTAGAGAATCACGCGGACTGGCAAAAATCGGAGCCTTGCCTTTTTTTGCCTGATTGGGCAGGTTTTTCTTGCAGGCCATAAAAAAATGCCTTTAAGGCTGATAAAGCGCTGTTATCACTGCTTAGTGAACCACTTTGCGCTCTTAAAACGACTTATGACTGCTTAGTGCATAGCCCCCATAGTCTCCAAAAATGTCGGTTGCTGGAAAAACTGCTTAATTTGCTCACATCAAAATCCTTAAGACCTTCTAAACTACAGGTGCCCCCTTGTAAGTTTATGCAGGCTACAGCTGTGATATTGTCAAACAAAATACTCAGTGGAAGATCTTTCAAGGCTGGGCTCATTCTCTAGATAGTGTAAAATAGGGTACGTATTTCCAGGACATTTGATCTCTTGTGGTGAACACTGACACTGGACTAATATGTCTAGACAGAAGGCCACCCATCCTGTCAGACTGGCATCGGTGGTAGGAGTTTTCATGTGTAGGGAGTCATGGACCTGCATTTTTGAAAATTCTCCTACTTGGTCCACTAAAGCAGATTTTGAATGGTGTATACCAATAGAGGAATTATGTCTTCTAGTATGGGAAACTCGGTCCTCCTGCATTGAATACAATTGACTTGTAACCATCTGAGATGGAATCTAGCCCATAGAACCACGTCTATGATTGAGTTTAGGAGTCCAATGCGGTGTAGCAGGGATGGATGTTTGACCATTAGGAAATAGTGAACTTCTCAGACGATGCTAGTCACTTTTAATGTGGGTAACGATACTATGCCCTGTTGAACATTGTACAAGATTCTAAGAGATATCATTTCAGCAGGAATCTTGCTCATCTCCCTGTTTATGATCAATTCAGGGTACTCTAGCTCATTGCGACCCACCTGGACAGGAAGTTGTGTCAGTGTTCTGAGGGAGCCGCCTTTATTTTGATTAACTTTTGAGGCGCTATAGCTAAACCGAATGGTGCCTTGAACTTTGTGCAGGAATTTGCTATGAACCTGCTGAATTGGGATATGGATATACGGTATGTTTCTCCCAAATAAATCTATGCCAAGTAATAGACTTCTTGTATCACAGACATGACCGCCCTTAAGGACTCAATTTCGAAGTGTTGAATCCATAAAAACGATTGACCCCTCTTACAGTAGGTTTAATACTCTTCAGTTCTCACCTGATGATTTGGGAACCAAAAACAGTATGATCTTCATACAATGTGCTGTGATAAAAGGTACCTTTTAAATACCTGACTATGCTGCCTCCATGCACCTCCGGTGCTTCACGTAACTGGAAGTGACATCAGTGGCATTACGCATTCTCTGGGATGCTGGGTCCACATGGTGGAATTTGCGGAGGGTAATTCTGTGTTTCAGACTACATTCGGAGCAGCTCCTACAGTATGCCTGACTCCTAATCCTTTTGCACAGCCAAAGGACACCAGCGGACCCTTGCAGTGAAGGTTATCCTTCTCTTGTGGACAGTTTAAGAGTGGCCAGTTTGGGAGAAAGCAGGTAATCCTAATCTACAATGCCATTTCCACCAAAATATGTTGTTTAGGTGGGACAAGAATAACTGACCAGGGAACAGGCCAAAACTTATTTATACCTGCATCAGAACTCTGGTCCTACCTCAGCTAGAAGGAGAAGATATATCCCAGTTGTTATGGCTGCCACAGAGGATGCTGAAGAAAATCTGGGTTTTGGTTTTGCTTCTAAAAATCTTAAGGGTTTTGTTTTTTATTTGGTTTTGGAATATGAGGTTCTAGTAGATTCTGATTGTATTCCCCCCAGTGTTGACCACCTCTAAATAAAATGGACCACTGCTAAATAATGTTGTCTCTCCAGACCTACTGTATGCTACTACATTATGCATGACAATGGACAAAGGACATTGAATAAAATCTAGTTTAATGCTTTGATTCATAATGGAAATGTTTGGTGTCAGAATGAGATCTACAATTAACTGCAGAGTAATATGCTGCAGGTCTCCCTTTCACCAATTGGGTTAAGAAGCATTTTTACTTAGTTTTGCAAGTTAGTCAATCAAAGTGTCCACAGATGTGGAATCAAAAAAAAATATTTGGGGCATATCTTTGAATGATATTATGTGAAATTTGTGTGCAGTTAAAGAAACTCCAAGACTAAACCCTAGCAGGTGGAACTTTGAGTGTATGTTCTAATGATGTTATAAAAAGTTAATGGGACACTTGAAATATCTTCTCGTAGCTAACCAATAATGCAAACAATAATGCACATTCTTTTTATGTGACTGTGACAACACACAAGGACACCAATTTAGAAGTAAATATAACTTAGTCACAACTGTCTTTTTTACATACAGATACAGTATATTAGTTTTTGGACTGACTTCCTATGGGACTGGAGCCACAGATAAAACTCACAATAAAATGCTGCTGCTTTAATGCGCCGAGTTTATTTCTAGAAAGCATAGGAGACATCAAAATTAATGGTAGATTAATCCTCTGGTGTTATCACATCTAGAAACGAAAATGGAATCATATATTTTCTTACTTTGAGAAAGTGGTGGGCTATCTTTAATGTATGCCAATTGCAAAACGTGAGGTTGTAAAGAAATACACTAGGTGGAGCACACTAACCAATAATAATGGAACTGATACAACAACAAAAGCAAAGGAAAAGAAGATCACAGAAAAGTATCATGTCTGTGACGCTTTTCATATTTAAATCTAAATAGCATATTGAAAACAATGTAATAAGCCGTCATTTCATTTGTAACAATGGATTCAATTACAGACTTCGTTTATTTCCTTATTGATATAGCTTTCTCTAAACATCATAGATCGTGGAAATAATTTACTCTCCTACTGCATTATCACTATGCGTGAATATCATGAAATACAATACAGTAATAAGAAATACTTGTGATGCAAGTACCAAGACTCCTACATATTAGCGGATGTCAATGTACTGATGTAGTCTGACTTGCTGATCCTGGAGCCCCAGCAAGATAGTAAAATGCTGCACTCAAGAGAAGGTAAAAGCTGCGATGACCCTGGGGGCTTCATATTTCCATATTTGACCTCTTGCTATGCTAATTCCTGCTGCTGGGGGATGCCACAGTTGCATTCCTGCGGCTTTTCTCAGCAGTGGGGACACCTGTACTGTATGTGTGAAGAATATAATTACTGCACTCTCTTTTAGGAGTAGAGATGTATTAAACAAATATTCCTGAAATGTACAAATCTTAGACATTGGCCACTCGTGAAAATTTAGCAAAAAATTCCGCTATTTGGAAATATTCTCCTGGAGCATACTGCATTTCTCAAGAAACAAATACCCAACTTTACCAAAAATGAAGAGAGCGAACAATTGGTGAATTGTTGGTAATGTTGCTGATTTTGTTAAATGTATTGCTGAAAGTGAAATATGAGAAGATGAGTGAATGCATACAGGAATGTGTTTGAAAATATGCAAAAATCTAATAAATAAAATGCAAGACATTCACATATATCTTTTAGAGTGAAGAAATGCCTTTATTGTAATAATATACTGTGACATAGTCCCAGAATATTAGACAGCTGTATTTCCAATTTAAGGCAGAAAGTGCAAAAAAGGGAAAAATTATCCATTCCACAGTTTCACATTTGCTGAGACTGTGGGATGGAAATTCCAGGTCAGAGTTTACAGTGGTTCTGGTTTTCACTCACCTGCTCTCCTAATTGAGGAAGAGGAATATATTGCAGTTAGTTTGGCTGTTTCGCTCTCTCTCCCAGGCTTCAGTTTGGGGTAGATGGCCCCCACACGTGTTGCAGCCCCTGAGGATCTATTGGGACGCTGTACTCATCTGACAGTTAAGGACTCAATGCTATATCTGTGTGTTATTTAAAGTTGGTAACTGGCTTACCCAGCCAACATTGCAGATAGGGATATGCAAGTGAGTTATACTCCCGACAGGAGTAGATGTTTGTTTTTATGATATATTTTGTTCTTAAAGTGACGGTGTTTAAAATGTTTAGTGTCACTAATGGAAAAATAAACCACTGAAGGTGTGTATACACGTGTTTGTCCCCCTTTTCTACAAATTAAACCCTAGAAGACTGTGTCGCGAAGAGCCCGGGCAAACGGAAGCGCTACACAAAGGGAGCCATTTGTCACAATACTTATCCAATACTTATACTTTTTTTCCCCCTGTGCTTTTGGTATCAAAACGAAGGTAGGTCTTCATAAAAAAAAAAAAAAAATTTAAATAATATTTATATATAAAAAATATAATATATATATATATATTTCAAAGTTGAAGTCACAATATAGATCCAACTGAAATTCCTTCATGAAAACAAATATAATGCTTAGAACTTAAAAAAATTACAGGCCTTCTAAAGTTTACTGTAGGAAAGGGAGCATATACTGTATATATTGTGACAGAAACCAGGGGATGGTAATAAATTCCATATATAGGGCTCCGTGAGTAGTCATTTTTGATTCATTGAGCACCCATTCACTGATAAACATTATTGCACTATGTAATGTTTTCTTCTATTCCATGGCTACGAGACAAGCTCCCCTGACCTTTTGAAAAGCATCTATTCCATGGCTACGAGACAAGCTCCCCTGACCTTTTGAAAAGCAAAATGAGTAATCAGTTATGTACCGTAGGTTGATACTACAGTGGTTAGTCCCAAAACGTAGCCCCCTGGAACAGCTTCAGGATGGTAATATGGGAGAGAAGAAAGCAAGGCAGAGTGTTCATGGTGGACTATTTCAGTATTGAAGGATGCTCTATTTTGTTATTACATGCAGCTTTAGGTAGCTGCAAGTGTGTAGCAATGTTCAGTTTTACTGCCCGTCTGCATGCTGCTGAATGGGTGCGGTGAGCAGAGACATGGGTTGATGTTTTAACACATAAGAGGGGGGATTAGGGCTATTTGTGTAATGAAGAGGTACTTTTTGCCAAACAAACATACTCCTTCCCAAAGTTTCCCTGCTCACCGGTTATCCTGGAGATGCCTGGCTTCCTCTTCCCTGCCTCTCCTGCAGTGTGTGCGCCCAGGCTGTGGCCAATCAAGTGGATATTGGAAAGGGGGTGGCCAACATTTTTCTAATAATAGAAAAACTGCATTCAAATGTAGTAGTTACTGTAGCAAAGATTGCAATTGAAGGAATTATAAGGGGGATAAGTATCAGTTCAAACACCCTTTTCTATATGCAGCTGATTCAAATATAAGAAATGTATTAATCTAGTTTCCTACAATTTGCTATTTGATCCAGATTAATATCTTGGGAATTTTACTCATCTCAAACCTGACTTTTTTTTCTTGTTAGAAAACGGAAAAAATGATACACTCAGATGGGAAAGTCCATTACAGTTCAGTGCATACACTACAGTACGCGTGTTACAATTTGTAACTTCTTCTATTAACGCATTCCTTGGCATGGCAACACAACGCTGCATTAGGCGACCTGCTGCGGAGAAGATAAGAGCACATTCCACACACACATACATACACAAACCATCCCCCCACACCCACCTCTCTGCCGGTCCAGGGGTCCCCTTGCTCCTCTCCAGCTCCCCCCTCTGGTCAGATGAATGTTGGGGAGAGAGGGGGAGAGCGGAGAGAGAGAGGGGGGGGAACGGAGAAAGAGGTGGGGAGCGGAGAGAGAGGGGGAGGGGAGAGAGAGAGGGGGGAGCGGAGAGAGAGAGGGGGGAGCGGAGAGTGAGGTGGGGAGTGGGGAGTGAAGTGGGGAGCGGAGAGTGAGGTGGGGAGCGGAGAGTGAGGTGGGGAGTGGAGAGTGAGGTGGGGAGCGGAGAGTGAGGTGGGGGACTGAGAGAGAGGGGGGAGCGGAGAGAGAGGCGGGAGCGGAGAGAGAGCGGAGAGAAAGGGGGGGGGGGGAGAGAGAGGGGGGGGAGCAGAGAGAGAGAGGGGGGGAGCGGCGAGATAGAGGGGGCCAAGCGGAAGAGAGAGAGGGGGAGCAGATATTTATAAACATATAAAACATGAAATCCCGGGCAGCGCTGGGTATATAAGCTAGTCGTCTATAAAAAAATGACCAAAAAAATCGCTGGCTTGGATAGCCGCTTTTATGTGTATTAGTAAAGAGGTAATTGTCTGTCAATACTGAGGAATCTCCCAGAGACAGCTACGGTTGTTAGAAGAAGTCCAGTTTCTCACTGTTAACCAGGAAACAATTGCATACAAGTACACAGTGGTTATGTTTTGCAAAAGCCTGCAGAATTCGGGGATCGCTAAATTTGGCGAATCGTGTGGGCTTTACTTGGGGAATTTCATGTTGGTGACCTGGCAAACCTGGGCACATTTGTAACACTTTCATCGGCCACAAATGTCCCAAATCCTCGCCATTCACGATCGGTGGCGAAAGGGGTTCTATCTCTAGAGACAGCACCACATTGTAAACACTTTGTTCTGATTTTCTGTGTGTTAGAACTCTTACTCTTGTAATTTGCTGTGAAAAGCCAGCAAGAAGAGCCCCTGCTGCGCACTCATGCTCCAGGGTTTTGGCCTAAATGCATATTCTCTGCAGCAGGCTGCAGGTCTCCCAGGCTGCAGTGTGATTAAGAAGTGTTCATAGTCATGGTTCAGATTCATAGAAAACACAAAAGCGGGGACTATTTCTAGAATGCTATTTTACCGAAAGAAATTCTACAAAGTAGGCCACTTCTGCTCCCACGACACGGGCATTGTTTACAGCTTGTGGATAATCGGTGTGAGATCCACCACTCCAGTCCACAGCGATACAATTTATATCTTCCACCTCGAGCAAAACCTGGAAGAACACAGAAAGATTAAATGAAGATTAAATTAAATATTGTGGTGTTTAACAAGTTTGCACTAACTGATAAGCTCAATACAATCTCCGCCAGGAATGTCGGCTATGCATCGCAACCTACTTTGGCAGTGAAAAAGTTAATGGATCAATGACTATTATACAATAAACTTATTATAGCAAAAAACAACAGCATGTTTTAGCCCAATATATATATTTCTGTTTGAGGTTTGGTGGTTGCCGGAAAGCAAAGATGGGAGGTTTAGGGAACAGAAATTAGTCAACAAAAAGCTTCATAACGAACTTAAGGACATTGATAATGGCACAAAACCGTGCAACAACACATGGTGCAAACTCTAGAAACATATATGCCAAGATCCCAAAGCCAGTCATAACCATGGAACAATCAATGCTAAGGATCATACTGCTGCACATCCAGGAATGTGGTGTATATGATTCAGTGCAACAAATGTGACTAAGGATGCTACATTGGGGAAACCAGCCAAAAATTAAAGGCAGAATGAACATGCACAGCCACTAAATACAATACCATGAAGAAGGAAGATACTGCTCACCTGTGGGACATCATTTCTCACAAACAGATGATTCCGTAAATGATTTAAAAATAAAAATTGTCAATGGAATGTTTAAACGCACCCAAGAACGGAAAACATTTGAACTCAGAATGATAAGACTCTTTAACACCAAAACAAGAGGACTTACTGCGGATATGGGGTTTCTCACACCCTGTCAAAAAAGTTTGTAATGGTGTCCCCTGCCTCTCTGCCAATGTTCCAATCAATAACTCCCCCCCCCCCCAGGATTGGATTGGGAGGCATTGTTTGCACAGCCATCCACCAAAGGGGATCTGCCCCTGCCTGACAGAGAGCTGGAGAATGGCGTTATGTGGTGAGCCACATAGAGCACATAGAGGAAAGCGCAGGGAAACACCACAGTGAGGAACCTGCCAGCCCCAGAGGAACAGCCCAGGAGACAGACAGCTGAAGGAAGAGATCCCCCTGCTGTGAGTAGGAAAGGGTACCCTTTACATTTATCAAAAGCAAAAGCCTGCAACTGGCAATTCAGAATAAGGAGCTCTGACGTGATATTAATGTCCCCTAACCCATTC
>WSYH01016806.1:0-12695 GCA_036426205.1 Ascaphus truei
GTGTGTGTGTGTGTGTGTGTGTGAGAGAGGGGGGGGGTCAGAGAGGGACGGAAAGACATAAAGGGGGAGGGTCGCAATTGGTGATGTCATTTGTTTTATAAATATTTTTTTTTAATGTGTCCCAGTTTTTATTTTTGTAAATCTGGTCACCCTATGGAAGAGGAGAGAGGTGGAAAGAATTGGGGGCATCATAAGGTATACTGTATAAGGTACATACTGTACATAAGGTAAATAAAAGATGCAGCGGAGGGCGGGGTTGGCGCGCAAGGCTTGTGCGGGCTGAGCCCTAGTACTTTATGTGCCAGCACACTCCGCCTCAACTGCTCTGCTGCTGGACCCTCTGTCGCTGGCCAACTCCACGAGAAGCTGAGTATTAGGGTAAGGGGTTAAATGTAGGGGTTTAGCAGTTAGGGTAGGGGGTTAACTGTAGGAGTTTTAGTGATTAAGCTGGGGGTTAACTTGAAGTGTTTTAGTGGTTAGGGTAAGAGCTTTGCGTAAAGAGTTTTAGGTTAAGGGGTAAAGGTTTTTAGGGTAGGGGGTAGCATTAGTATTAGGGGTTAAGATTAGAGGGATTTAGGGTAAGGGCTAAGGTTAGTCATTTACCGCAGCAGCGAAGCTGGCGTTGGCGACAGGTCCTGGCAGAGAGGTGAGCAGCGCCAAAACGCCAGCGGTCATTTGGTCGCGGAGAAATGGCCGCGATCAAATGCCCGAGACAGTTCAATGCAGGCTTCAGTGCGGTTCAAGATTCATCAGTGACATCATAAGGCACATAGCCTGGTGGCAGATATGGAGAGTCAGATAGCTATAAAGTTTACACACTGCAAGCATGAGCCACGTCCTGTAAATGCCTTGTGAAAAGCTGCCAACTTTGTATCAAAGTCAAGTTGCCCTAAAAGTCCCCAGTTTTTTTCTAACAGGTTTGGGAGAATCTAAGGATCCACGAAAGGCGGGATATCACTGTGGTCCGGCGCTGCGTTCAGCCAAAGTGCTTTAATGTCTTAACATTTTAGTGTCTCCTACAAAAGAGGATTATATTAATCATTTTCTATATCATAAACCCACAGCGACGCTGCTGAACAATTGCAGCTAAAAGAAAAATAAGCCAGCCATCCTAAATTATCTTCCCCATTAATATCCTCCCGTCAGACGTTTTTATAGATACTTTATTGTGCAGAATGCCCTTGCCAAAAAGCAGCAGTTTTTCTGTAATATATTACAACTGCGTAAACGGCTGCAAATAACTCTCTAGTTAGAGATCATCTGAGCCACTCTCTTTGATAAGCAGACGCGTCGCAGATATACCCAACGGTTAATTGAACCCACCCCAGAAGAAATCCCTGTGTGGTGAGCGAAACAATAACGTAGGACCACCGAGTAAACATCTCACCGCAACTCCTGCCCGCGCCGTAGGGACACAGTGCTCCCCAGCCCACACATGAACCCCCGAGGGCGTGTACGAGTAATTGCACCAGAAATCCCGAGCGGCGAGGATTTGCATCTGGACACCAGAACCGTGTTTGATGACCTCTTTTTACCCAGGCATGTTGGAAACATGTGCCGTGCGGCAGCAATGGAATGAATGGGCCCCGAGGCCTTTCCCAGCGCAGGACGGTATTTCATGAAATAGCACCGCTTTGCAAACATGGGCCTAAGCAGGGGATACACTAACAGCCATTGAGAGTTAGGGGTTCATGCAGTAAGCAGCGGAAAGGCAATTTTCGCCACTTTCCCGCCAAAAATGCCTATCCCTATTCAGTAAGGGGCGAGAAAGTGGCGAGAATCAAAAAAAACGCGAGTTTGGTTGGCGGTTTATTTTTTTCCGCCGGTGGCGGGGCGAGAAGGCACTTTCCGCCTAAAAATGAAACATTTTCCGCCACCCTGTATTCTAGTAGAGGCGAGTAGCTAAGCGGAGCTATTCGCCACTCTAGAATGGCGTTTGGCTGGCGAATCAGCCACGCAAGAAAAAGATGGCAAGTTGCTGCTGAGAGGCAGCGGATGAGCGGCGGATCGGTACTTAGAAAAAATTCTGGCCTTTTTCCTGGCTGGGATTGATGCCAGGAGTCTCCGGAGCTGATACCATTAATACCAGCACCGGAGCCCCCCGGCATGCATCCGAGGCAGGAAAAATGCATTTAAAGGCCACTTCATTACCCTAGCGGCTAACCGCTAAGGCAATGAAGGGGTTAAACAGCCGTGCCAGGTTTATTGTGGGTAGCGGGGGTGGGTGAAGGGGGTATTTGGCCCTTGTTGTATGCTAAGGGCTTGCGGGGGGGTTGCGGGTGCACGTAACCCCTTCACGACCGTAGCAGTTAATACCGCTATGGTCATGAAGGGGTTAAGGCCTCCCGCTACCCACCCGCAAGCCATAAACAAACCACCGTTGGGGATAATACCCCCTTCACCCACCCCCGCTACCCCCAATAAAAAGAAAACACACACAAAAGCCCCACACTAACTAAAGAAATATATATATATATACTGCACCGACACACTTTATTCGAGCAAATACCCAGTATGTACCTGGCAGATACCTGGAATGCGCCGCTCCTCACCTCTGACAAGCCCCGTTGCGTTTGCCTTCCCAGCCTGGGTTCATGCCTGGCTGACGGGCGGCTGATCTGTTAAATTATAATGATTAGGATTTAATAGGCTGCAATGCTTCGCGTGTCTACCAGATGGCATAAATTCATGAATTGTAATGCAGTATATATATATATACTGTACAGTATTGCAGTAAGCGGGAATAAAATGCTTCAATCCCTGCCTGGAAAATAACCCAATGCACTCGGGCAGAAAACAGTCACAAACCTCAATACACCCGGGTATACCCGAATTCGTGGGACTAGCCGAGCTCGAATAAAGTGTGTCGCCAGTGTATATATATATGCAAATATAGCTGTATGCTCATCTGCATGTCTTAGGCAGGTCTGCAACCCCGCCTTTCCCCATTATCACCCAGCATACAGCACTTCCACTGCAGCAAGGGATTCTGGGAAATGACATGCAAATGAGCACACAGTGTCACTTTTTGCCTCAATAACCATTTTTAACATGGTTCCCTATAGGCTTAAGCTTGCTGCATGGTCACAGCCTTGAGCACAGTCAGGGTTAAGGTGCATACCCAGAAAACCACCCACAGACAGCTGTTTCGACCTTGATGGGTCTCATCAGTTTGGGGTTGATTTTACTGGGAATGCAAGAGAGGCTATGGGATAGGCTAAACCATAATACTGAGTTAAGTTATGGTGAGTAAAAAAAGTGACAAAAACCCTCCACAGGAAAGCAAATATGCAAAATAGAGCTGTGTGCTCATCTGCATGTCTTAGGCAGGTCTGCAACCCCGCTTTCCCAAGCCTATAGGGAACATGTTAAAAATGGTTATTGAGGCAAAGTGACACTGTGTGCCCATTTGCATGTCATTTCCCAGAATCCCTTGCTGCAGTGGAAAGTGCTGGATGTGGGGTGATAATGGGGAAAGGCGGGGGTTGCAGACCTGCCTAAGACATGCAGATGAGCACACACGCTATATTTGCATATTTGCTTTCTGTGGAGGGTTTTGGTCCCTTTTTTTACTCACCAGACGAACCTCAGGTATATAGAGAGAGAGGATAGAGAGAGGAGAGAGAGATATAGACAGAGAAGAGGAGAAGATAAGAGAGAAGAGAGATATGATATAGAGAGAGATAATACAGAGAGAGATACAATAGGAGAGATACAGAGATATATACAGATAGAGATTATATATATAGATATATGATGATATACTATAGATAGAATTACACCAACAACACCTATACCCCCCTAACATACAGTATAGTAATGGGCACAATGACTATTATCCACAAATGGATAATAGTGCATGGTCCATTTAAATACAATACAGAAACTAAAGACATTAAATACATGTAGCACTCACCCATGTCCGGGCTGACACGATGAAGGCCCATCCTCATCTTCATCCTGCTAATGCCCATCCCTTCTGCCAAAACAGACACAAGAATTAAAACATCCAATGTAATGTCCCTAACCCTTAATCACCATAGCGGTTATTAACCGCTACAGTCTAAGGGGTTAACCCACCATCACCCACATACCGTACCCCACTACCCCCCCACCCCCTGAGGCCTATCCACCCTCACCCCATACCCACAAGGGAGTCCTACCACATACCCTGTGGCCAATACCCCTCCCCCACCCCAACACATACAGTACAATAATGTGCCAAATAACATTATCCACATAGGGATAAACATTATTTGCCCATTTTAAACACATTAACTAGCATAGTAAAATAAAGAAAATTCTATATACCTCTTAATCAAGAAGGCCCGTCGCAGCATCATCCTGTGGTCCGTTGCCAAAATCATACAAGCCAATACATGCAATGCATTCACATATCAATGAACCCTTAATCACCTTATCGGGTACTAACCGCAAAGGTAATTAAGGGGTTTAAGCCATCCTGTCAATGCCAATGCCACGATCCATAACATCCTCAATGAAATCAAAAGCAATTTCCTAAACAAATCTAATGTAATCATCTTATCTAAAGCATCAAATGCCAATCCAAAAGTCTCAAATGCCACTTAAACATTTGCATTACTACTTAAATTGTTACATGCTGCTTAAATGTAAGCTACATGTAGAAGCTGCAATCAATGTTAACAATACAATATTCCAAATAAATAGCATTAAATCTAAAGAACTATACAATGTAATCCAATAGTCACCATCAATCAATTAAACATACATGAATTAATCCCCAAACAATTAAAATAGCATCCATACCAATTACACAATTAACTATAGCAACCGTTACAGGAACAAGTTACCATCATACAAAATAGGACACCAACAATTAACAATATACTAAAGCAAGCCTTACCATGACCTAAAGTACAGCATAGAAGCCCAAACATTACATCTATCTAATAAATAAATACATTTAACACACATCTATGCATAGCAGCATAGCCACAATCATTTACAATAGTGCAAAGAGAAGTTTTTACAACACTATTTCTTACCCTCTATGTATATATCTCTTAGACATACATACATACATACATACATACAGTGGCCAGAAATGATGTACAATAAAATGTCTTTGTTCTATTCCCTTTATGCTCCCCCTGGATACAGTTGGAGAGTGAGAGATTTGTGGGACTAGTGGAACCAGTCCCCACCAGCTGGGTTTTGAGCAGGGGGTTTGAACTTTTTAATTATGCTTGCACGTTATTGAATCACGTCATAAAGTATTTAATCATGTGATTTATTATTAATTCACTGTATGATACAAGTGCACACTAATAGAGCTAGCGCCGTTTCTTTCACCTTCACTTAGCACAAATCTTGGTTTCTGGTGATTGTGGCTGCTTACTATTAGCATAAATGGCTACGAGAGGCAGCAATGTGTTTTCAAAGAGATTGTCTAGAAATGTGAAATTTAACAACACTGAGGAAGAAATAATTGAGGTGGATAAGGATACAGGAAATATAGTGGAAACTGAATTTGCCAAACTTGAAAAACTTTTTATTAGGGACACTAGGAAGTGGCTTGATGTCACATTCCTAGAAGAATACAAAAAATGTAACCGTATACCCAGGGGGTTGAGGATTTCTATTAGTCCCTCTTTTGACTTGGAGGATAGTGATTTTCTATTGAAATGGAATGATATATTGGATAAATGTTCTTTTACCTTAATAGATTTAATCATCCAACAACAGAACAGCCACCTTAAAAAATTGGATGAGGAGATACTAGAGATCCAAGAGAGGCTAATTCCCTTAGAAGATACACAAGAGTTTAAGGAAAAAGATAAAACCCTACAAAAGGAAATAGATACATTAGAAAAAGAAGTAGAGACAGGCAAGCTAGGCAAATTCAAGAGGGATGAGGAGGACTACACCAAGGGTGAACAGAGAACTTGGAATAGGAAAAGAAGAGGTAGAAGGGAATGGGACCAAGGAAGATGTAATTATAGGGGGAAGAACAGTCAGGGCTATCGGGGAAACAACTATAGGAGTTGGGCACCTAATAGAGATAGCAGTTTCTCCAGGGATAGATCAAGAACTGAAGCTGGAAGAGAGAAGGGTGAACCATGCACAGCTGGCACCAAACCCTCAAACAGTTCCAGTTCTCTTGAGAGAAGTATGGCGAATTATACACCCATAAATACAGATAAAAGAGCCCAAAGAGATAAGGAGAGACAACGCAAAATCCACAAATCTCCAGACCATAGCCATGACAGAAGAGAGAGAAGCAGGGAGAGGAGCCAATCACGTAATAGAGAGAAGAATGGTTCTGATTCTTTTTTAGAGGTAGGGACGTCTTCGAATTCAGAGGACAAACAGAAACGACAACAAAGAGTACAAGACAAGGACTCCAAAGGGAAACTAAAAAGAGGCCGACAGTCCGAGGAAAGAGGGGGGGGGGGAGACAAAGAGCACGAAAGAAAGAGAAGTGCCAGATAGAACACAAAAGCAGTATATTCAATTTAAGCAAAGTGACATTGACTGATTCACAGGAGAGCGTCATCTCCAAGGGGCTATCTTTTGCTCCAGTGAAGAATCACAGCAGCTTTGATCTCTTCATGGATGCAAATAGATTCCTCCGCAAACTCACCCTAAAAAGGTTTTTCATGAGCAGAGACCAAGCCCCTAGATTAGGACCAACCATTCCACCAGTAGTAGCACAAGAGGTAAATATGATTCATACGGGTTTGAAACCTAAGTCCTCCTTTTATCCTCATTTTGCAAAGGGCAATCATCTGGAAACCTTTTTCCAGATGATCAATACCGATTTTGAGAATCTGACGATTAACAAACAGAAATTAACACAGAATCTTACAAAACTAGAAAAAACAGCCTTAAAAGAAATCACAGAGAATGATGAATTAGTGATAAAACAGGCCGATAAAGGGGGAGGAACTGTTCTGATGGACAGGGACAAATATAACAAGGAATCTTTAAGACTACTGGGGGATGAAGAAACATACACCAAATTAAAGAAAAATCCAATAAATGAATTCACGGAGGAGCTGAGGGTCCTGTTGGAGAGGGGGAGGCACTTGGAGGTGCTAGATGAGGGGGAATATAAGTTTCTGTACAGTGACAAGTCAAAGGTACCGGTATTCTACCAACTGCCAAAAATTCATAAAAGTGAAGTCGATCCCCCAGGCAGACCTATAGTCTCGGGGATTGACTCACTAACATCAAACTTGTCACTGTACATAGACATATTCCTCCAGAAATATGTCACTCAACAAAAGGCATACTTGAAGGACACCACAGATCTATTAAATACACTAAATAAAGTCAAGTGGGAGAAGCAATTTCTAATGGCAACATGCGACGTTGTGTCGCTATACACATCAATAGATCATACAAAAGGATGTAGAGCCATAAAAAGATTTTTATTGAAAGATGCTGACCTAACAGACATACAAGCTAACTTTATTGTTGATGGAATCATGTTTATTTTGCAGCATAACTTTTTTTGGTACGAGGGAAGTCATTACTTGCAGAAACGAGGAACGGCGATGGGGACCAGGTTCGCCCCTAGCTACGCCAACCTCTTCATGGCGTCATGGGAGGAAGATAACATCTGGCCAAATGGAGAGCTTGGGGAGGGCCTGGTCCTCTGGCGTCGTTTTATCGATGACGTGTACCTAATCTGGGGGAACGGAGAAAGTAAGTTACAAGATTTCTTAATAGGCATAGACAATGAAGAACTAAATCTAAAATTTACGAGTGAGTACAGTGACAAAAGAGTTAACTTTTTAGATCTAGAAATATATATAGAAAACGAACAAATAAAGACAAAAACATTCTTTAAGAAAACGGATAAAAATAATTATATTTTGCGGACCAGCTGTCATCTCCCGAGGTGGATGGATGGAGTTCCATCCAGCCAGTTCACCCGAATCAAGAGAAACTGTAGTGAGAGAGAAACATTTCTACAACAATCTAAGGAACTAAAGGAAAGATTCATAGAGAAAAGATACAAGGAGGAGAAGCTAGATGAGGCCTTACTAAAGATAGATAAACTGAAGAGGGAAGATCTTCTAAAACCAAGATTAAAGGATAAAACAACAAAGAACAAGTCAGACTTTGCATTCCTCACTAACTACAATGGGGAAGCAAAGGAAATTAGGAAGATCATAAATAAGCACTGGGCGATACTTAAGAATGACCCAATTTTGGGAAGAGAACTACCAGACCATCCAAACATCATCTTCAGAAAAGCACGAAACTTAAAAAACACACTAGCTCCTAGTGTCTTAAAACAGAAAGTTAAGCCACAGAACTGGTTACAATCCAACAAAGGTTTCCACGGATGCAAGACATGCAGAGCGTGTCAATTTAAATCTAATAATAAATTGGAATTCATATCTAACATCACAGGGGAAAGATTCAATATAGAATCCAGTTTAACATGTAGGTCAGACCATGTTGTGTACCTCCTGGAGTGCCCTTGCAAATTGCAATATGTAGGGAAGACTGAGAGACCAATAAGAACTAGGATCATTGAACATTTGAGCAGTATCAAAAGATCTCTTTTAACACACAGTCTTTCCAAACACTTTATGGAGAAGCACCAGGGAGACACAGCAGGTCTGACCTACACACCTATAGAACATGTCTCGGGCCATTGGCGGGGGGGTGATCGCAATCTGGAACTCGTGAGAAGGGAGACCTTCTGGATTCACAGGTTGCGGACACTCTCCCCCAGGGGACTCAACATGGAAATTGAGATAGCACCCATCCTGTAATCTGTATAAGATGTTTAATTCCGACGCGTTGGATTTAATTAACCGGTTCTTCTGTCTTTTTCCCCCCCTCTTTGACGTTCTCTCCCACAGTGCGCAACTGTTATCCGTTTTTCAGAGTAAACAACTTAGACTAAGATATATCACTCTGCCTATCACCCCCAGGTTAAGGTCATTGTTTAGGATTTTATGCCATTTGTATAAAATTTGTATATAGTTTTAGACACCCTCATTTATATATATAATCTTTAAGTTGAGCTGCGAAGTAGCATGTTGTCTGAATTCCATCTAAACATCTGTGCCGAAAGATTGAGTACATGTCCAGAAGTTGTCAATGTCAATCTTGCAATGCTGAACCCCCCTATAATGTCAATATGAATTCCCATGAAAATGAGAGTCTATGTACATAACGGAGCTCCCTCAATTATACTTTTACAAGTACCACACACTGTACATAGTGAGGTACTAGATTAATTGTGATTTTTGATTTTATAATATATATCTTTTTATTAATTATAACTGTCATGTCCCCATGTCCTGTCACGGAAATTTCTTTCCCCCAACAAAAACCTATTTATGCCCTTTTAACTCTTCCCTGGTGGGCTATATTATAATATAGATCACATTACAGAAATCAGGTCTGCCTTAAACCTGTCCCATTTTGAAACAATTCTAATCATATTTCTATGAGTCTAAATTCTGATTGTAAAGAAATCAAAAACCATTTTATCACCACCTTTCTAATCGGACCACCTTATCCCTTTAAACATATAGGATTAATTGTTCCTATCACCCCATACCCTTGGTTAATGACATGTTGAATCATGCCAAACCACAAAAGCACATTGAGGAGTTTACTCCTATTGAATAACAAGCTCCCTTATACATATGGATACATAATCAGTGCAGACCAATTGATTATACAAGTGTTTTATTGATTAAATACCAATTATGGAAGGTATATAGAGACAGTTGAGAGGAGGGGGCGGTACACTCCTGAGGAAGCCACACACCTTTACTGGCAAAACGCGTAGAGTGGTAGCCGCCCTGAGAGGAGAGAGGAGAAATTTGGAGAGCTGACACAGCCGAGACAGTAAGTGACATATCGGGACTGAGCGGAAGTGACGTATCGGAGCAAGAAAGGCGGGACCATCGACCAGTAAGAGAGCTGGAGTCCAAGTCCTCTGTAGCACCTGCATATACCCAGGAAAGGGAACAGAGCAGCCCACACAAGAGGAGATCCACGAGGGGATCCACAGGGGACTAGACCGGCAAGACGGCGATCACCGCCAGAGGTGGAGGGTCCTAAAGAGTGGTGGTCCACACGCAGTCACACCGGAGGAGGCGGGTGAGCCTGGAGCTAACCATTTTCTCTCCTCAATCACAATCATTGTGATATATGCTTTAACCACTTGTTTTTATTGTAAGTGTTCATTTTTACCCTATAAAGTTGAGTTTTATACTGTTACTGGTCTGCACTATGGTTATCATTTCTTTTACATACACACTGCTGCTGAGCTGAAAGCCGGAGATGCCACTACCTGGTTGAGAAATCCTCCTACCAGAGACCATTGTGTGTCAAAACCGCTTGTTTTTGACTTACATCCTGTAAGTAGGCAACACATATGAGCCAAGAGAGAACACAGAATTTATACACCAATTTAAAAACTGTCTGCACTTAGATTGTTTTTTTGTCTTTTGTTCTATTTCCCTTTATGCTCCCCCTGGATTACAGTTGGACAATAAAAAAAATATACACATGAAAAAAGCAACAAAAAACACAGTTACATTAAATACATTTCTTTAGTTAACTTACCATAACTTGACCCACTCACTGACTCCCATTGATCAGCTTACTCACGAACCAATCCACGAACAAGAACCCATAAAATAATAAACCAGAAAATAATAAACATTAAAATAATAAAACACGACAATCCAGGGGTCTTCTACTTATAATCCATCTTCATCTGTATTCTTCTACCTTCTTCCGGGGTCTTCTTCCCGTCTGCTGCCACGCTCTGGTCTTCTTTCTTCTCCGGAGGTCCTTCCTCCTCGGTGTCTTGCTTCAAAATGAGACGACATAGGCTTTTAAAGGCCTATGACGTCACATTTTCGTCATGGTTCCCACGGCCCTGATTGGGCCGTGAAAACCATGTGTTTTGGCCGATACAAATAAAAATGATGACGTCACTTAAAGGCAATGAAAGCACAGTCAATCAGAATGGCTTGCTGCATTTGCCTTTAAGATGATGTCATTAAAAGAAACATGGCCGGCCTCACATGGTACGGTAGCCAATCAGAGCGTGGGAAGTCTATCCCCACTCTGATTGGTTCTAGTACCATGTGACGGGCTTTCAATGACGTCATATCCATTCTTCCCCAATCCTCTGTCACATGGTTTACTACAGCCAATCAGAGTTGGGTTAGACTTCCTACGCTCTGATTGGCTACCGTACCATGTGAGGGCGGCATGTTTCTTTTAATGACGTAATCTTAAAGGCAATTGAAGCAAAGCCCTTCTGATTGGCTGTGCTTTAATTGCCTTTAAGTGACGTCATCATTTTTTTTTGCATCGGCCAAAACACATGGTTTTCACGGCCCAATCAGGGCCGTGGGAGCCATGACGAAAATGTGACGTCATAGGCCTTTAAAAGCCTATGTCGTCTCATTTTGAAGCAAGACGCCGAGGAGGAAGGACCTCCGGAGAAGAAAGAAGACCAGGGCGTGGCAGCAATACAGATGAAGAAGACCCCTGGATTGTCGTGTTTTATTATTTTAATGTTTATTATGTTCTGGTTTATTATTTTATGAGTTCCTGTTCGTGGATTGGTTCGTGAGTAAGCTGATCAACGGGAGTCGGTGAGTGGGTCAAGTAATGGTAAGTTTAATAAAGAAATGTATTTAATGTAACTATTTTTTTTTAGCTTTTTTCATGTGTTTATTTTTTTTATTGTACATAATTTCTTGCCACTGTATGTATGTATGTATGTATGTCTAGAGAGATATATACATACAGGGTAAGAAATGATAGTGTTGTAAAAACTTTCTTTGCACTATTGTATTTGCTCAAAGTGTAAAATATGCAAACATATGAATAGCAAGGCAGAATTTTTCTCTAAACAAACAGGGAAAAAATATTACGTAAATTCATTCATCAATTGTGATACTACGTATGTGGTGTACCTGTTAAGCTGCGGTTGCGGCAAGCAGTATATAGGAAGGACAATAAGAAATCTCAAGGTTCGTATCCTTGAACACTTAAGGTTGATTATTAACAAGGATTCCAACCATCCTGTATCCCAACATTTTAGTAATTGTAGCATGGGTGATTCCAAAAATATGTCCTTCTTGGGCATTGAGCATGTGCCGAATCCAATCAGAGGAGGCAACAGATTGAGTATCTTGAATAGAAGACAGCTCTATTGGATATTTACTTTACAAACCCGTATCCCTAATGGTCTGAATTCAGACTGGGATATAGGTTCTCTCCTATTCGATACTTAAGTTCTGTTGACCTACCAGTGTTGAACCCTTCTTTGAATATATTTTGTATAAATGTTTGTCAATAAGCTATTGCACAAATTGTATTGTTTCGTTGGTTGCAAACCTGGGATAGCATAATTACCTATATATCATAAGGTTTATACATTTAATGATTACATTTTTATGTGTATATTGAAATAATCATTCGCTATGAGAACATGTTTGCAATTCCAAGTTCAGTCTCTTTTCCTCATAGGTTCAGAACTTGTTTGTACCATAATAATATTAGGTTGTTTATGTTAACACATACTAGTAATATCTAAACAAGTACCTGATACCAACCTTACAAACATTATACAATTCACCATGAAGATTGAATGGATATTATATTCTCCAAGGTTGTCATTTAATTGTTTATTGATTAATTGCTTTTATAAC
>WSYH01016807.1:0-12694 GCA_036426205.1 Ascaphus truei
TGCAGGGAGGTTTTGTGGGTGTAAACTACGTTATGTATTGGCAGGGCTCAGTATCTCAGGCCTGTGCAGGGTGCTGGGTGGTGCAGGTGGATTTGGGTGTGTAACTACGTATATAATTGGCAGGACTCAAATCTCAGGCCCTGTGCAGGTGGGGGTTGGTGTAGGCTGGGTGTGGTGTAACTACGTATATGTATTGGCAGGCTCAGTATTCAGGCCTGCTGCGTGGTGGCTGGGTGGGTGGGGTGTAACTACGTTATTGTACACTGGCAGGGCTCAGCTCTCAGGCTGTGCGGGGGGGTTGCAGGCTGAGTGTGGTTAAACGTGTATATTACATTGGCAGTGCCAGTCTCTCAGGGCCTTTGCGGGTTGCGGGTGGGTGGGTGCAGGCTGGGTGTGGGTGTAACTACGTAATTATTGGCGGGCTCAGTCTCAGGCCTGTGCAGGGTGCTGGGTGGGTGCAGGCTGGATGTGGTTTGTAACTACGTATATACAATGGCAGGGCTCAGTATCTCAGGCCTGTGGGCAGGGTGTTGGTGGTGCAGCTGGGTGGGTGTTGGGTGTGTAACTATGTATATACATTGTCAGGCTCAGTATCTCAGGCCTGTGCTTGTGGGGGTGCAGGCTTGGGCGGGATGTAAATGGTGTCTTATATACATGGCAGTGCCAGTCTCTCAGGCCTTTGCGGGTGCTTGGGTGGGTGCCAGGCTGGGTGTGGATACTTGAATATAACAAGGATGGGCGCCAGGAACTGTATAAACAAAAAAAGTGTTTTATTTGAAGCCGTCAATACCATCGGACGACACGGCATAGTGGGCACTTGTCAGAAACTCGTGGCCAACAGTATCACTGCGGGAATCTTGCTCACTCACGCTCAATGGGGAGGGACGTACCTGTTACCCGCAAAAGGGATACATTGTCAGCCTCATGGGGTTGTTAATGCTCCAGACTGTCGAGGGGCCGGTAAGGATTACACGTGGGGCTCCTGAGTTAGTATGTGTTGCTAATGTTGGATTGTGATTTCCTCCACTATAATCCCTCTCCTGGCTTCCTATCCAAATTCTGCATAAGTACAAAGTTTCTCCATGTTGTGCGCACTGCATGTATATCTTTATATAGCGCCATCCAGGTAAACAGCGCTTTACAGCAGTAACACACGGGAAATCGCCAGGAATAAGTGTTTCACATAAAAGTAGCATTAGGAAAGGGAGTCCTGCCCCGAAGAGCTTGCAATCTAAGTGGTGAGGAGGGAGAATGTCAGAGACAGTAGGAGGGTTTTCTGGGAATGCGTCTGCAAGGGGCCAGGTCAGTGTATGAGGTGTATTAGTATCAGCCACGGAGTTCCCATACAGTATGACTTCGTTAAGGAGGGTGGTTAGAAGATGGATCTTCAAGGTGGATAGAGAGGTGGCTAGTCGGGTATTGAGGAGAAAAGGACATTACAAGAGGGTGTGGGGCAGTTCAGGGAGAAAGGTTTAAGGCGGGAGGAGGCTTTAGATACAATGGGGTAAGAAGAGAAGACATCCTTGAGCAAAACGCAGAGTCAGGCAGGTAATATAGCGAGAGATTAGGGCTGAGATGTAAGGAGGGGCAGTGTAGGGTATAGTGAGAGATTAGGGTGAGAGGTAAGGAGGGGCAGAAGAGTGTATAGTGGATATTAGGGTGGTGAGATGTGAGGAGGTGCAGAGAGGGTGTTATAGTGAGTTCTAGGGGGATTTTAAGGAGGAGGTCAGAGGAGGGTATAGTGGATATTAAGGTGTCGTCAGCATAGAGGTGATATTGAAACCTAAGATGTTGATTAGGTCACCTAGAAGAGTATGTACAAGAGAAACGAGATGAGGTCCCAGGACAGAGCCCTGCGGTACCACCACAGAGAGATCGATAGAGGAGGAGGGAGTGTTATCAGAAGAGGCACTGAAAGTACTGGGAGAGGTAGAGGAGGATCCACGATAGAGCTTGTTCCGTATACCAAGAGTAGGAGAATATAAAGGAGAAGGGGGTGGTCCACGTTGTCAAATGCTGCAGAGGAGGTCGAGTAATATGAGCGAGTGTAATAATTACCTCTATCTTTGGCATCATGGATGTAATTAGTTAGTTTAGTGAGGGCTGTTTCAGTCGAGTGAGCAGTGCGGACAGCCAGATTTGTAGAGGTCTAGGAGAGAATGGGTGTTGAGAAAGTTGAGCAAACGAGAGAATACCAAGAATTCAAGTAGTTTAGAGGCAAAAGGCAGGAGGGAACAGACGATGTTAGAAAGACATGTAGGGTCAATCTTGCTGTTTTGTTGATAATGGTTAACGTTGCATGTTTGAATGAGGAGGAAAGGTACAGAGTAGTGTGAGGAGTTAAAAATGTTGTGAGCGTAGGGGGTTTATAGGGAAAAAGAGGTGTTTTAGGAGATGGGAGGGCAATGGGGTGTCAAGAGGGCACGTGGTTAGAGGGAGAGGAGGAGATCAGCAGTGGAACATCCTCCTCTGGAGACAGCGGAAAAAGAGTCAGAGGAGGCAGGAGGAGAAATTGGGAAGCGGTGTCGGATGGGACAGGAAACAGAGGGGATGTTCTGACGTATGGATTCCACCTTTTCCTAAAATAGTCAGCAAAGTCCTGAGGTGTGATGGGAGGAAGAGAAGAGGCAGTGAGTGTGGTGAGTAGTAGAGTCAAGACAAATGAGTCGGCATAGGTACGTTTTGTGCCTGTTGATTAGTGAAGAAAAGTAGATTTGTTAGCTGAGAGAGGGCAGAGGTTGAAACAGGATAGCATAAATTTGTTAGTGAGGAAGTCTGCGAGAGTGGATTTCCTCCAGAGGCGTTCAAGGAACGAGTGGAGGAACGCAACATGCGCGTGTGGAAATTAGCCACAGGTCTGGGGTTAGAAGGGTGAAGACGGCAATGAGAAAGCGGGGGGCATGTAGATCACGAGAGGAGGATAAGGCAGAATGCAGTTCCCTGACCAGGTATTGAGGGGTTATAGGTGGCAGTGAGGACATGTGGCGGAGTTTCAACAGATAGTACGACAGCTGCAGCCGAGTGCAGCCCCCGGTGGAAGGATGGCTGAAGTAGCACCTGCCGGGGCTGTTCTGGGTGTCATGGGAGTCAGTGGGAGGAGGTTCAGGGGGTCCCTCTGAGGAATCACTTGGGGCATTGTCAGAGTGTCACACCTGGCCCATCAAGGGGTAAGAGAATACCCCTTCAACTTCAAGATCTTAGGAGGGTCAACTTCACACCAGAAGGGAATGTTTGGCTGCGACCAAATTTCCACTCGGTTTGCTCTCTGCCCGCCAGGACAACTCATCGCAGGTTCATCCTGCTGCTGTCCACTCGTCGCCCATCTTTAACTGTCCTCCCAGACATCCGCAGGGCACCCTTGCTCAGCCGCCGCGCCAACGGCTTTGTGGAGAGGCCGGCAGGACAATCGGGCGTGGTCGCCCCAAGTGCCTGCGGGCTCAAACCACGGGCGCACTCACCAAATGCCGTGGAGCGGCGGTGTGCCACGCGAGGTGCCCTGCGGCTTGACTGGGAAGACATAAAGATGGCGGAGAGTGTGACCGCAGCAAGAACGACACGGCGGTAATTCATCCTGTGGTGGAGAGCAGTAGGATTTGGTTATACCGAATTCCCCATGCCATGTGGGTCTGCTGGGTGAGAAGTACCGCCAGGCCGTTACAAGCGAATGGTAGTTTGGGGAGGAGGCACCGTAGTGGAGCTGGGGCCGGGCCGATCCCTCTATGCCAGGTTTGACAGCGGAAGTACGTAGGGTGGCGCGGTGGAAACTATGATGGGCAGCTCAGACAAAAAGTGGCTGTCCGCCATCAATAATCTTGGGATGCTCTAAAGATATGGATTTGTAGATTGAGTTCATGGGGAAGACGGCATCCTTTCCTCGGGGCGTCCGACATCAGGTTCATCTTACTGCCTGGCAGGCGGGCAGGGAAGGGGTCGGCTGGCGCCTTTAAAAGGGCCAGTGTAAGGTCAGCGGTTCAACCACGGCATGAGTGTTCATCCAGTGGGGAAAGCCCCCACCTGCAGGCGAATGCTCAGCAAAGGGCAAAAGAGGGACGAGCAAGAGAGATGGAAAGTAGGAGGGAGTTTCACCCACCTAGAGGGGGGTTTTGGTCAGTTTCGCCATGGGCATGTTTAGTTAAAAACAGCGTGGACCTCCGGTTAAATGTTCCCTCAGCATCGGGTTTGGGAGGTTCCATGCGGGTTGGCGGTCCGGGGCTAGTAAGGAAGTGTAAAAGCCTCCATTGGTTGGTGGATTGGGACGTGGCGGGGAGGTTTTGCCGGGTAAAAACCTTGCCAGGGACGGGAAGTTCAGTACGGTTGATTTGCCTTGCGGGTGGCCATGGGGTGGGCAAGAGCTCATTGGGCTTGAGTAACCTTGGGGCCCATTTTTCCGCCGAAAGAGGTGGGACTGAAAAAACGGTTCCAGACTACAAGTTTCATAATTAAGGGTCATTGCCTTTACCTGTTGGTAGAGCCAGGGTTTTCTCCAAAACACTCCAGGAACTTGTGCGTGTCTTATTTTCCTGGATTGTTAAGAGGAGGAATGTGGGGGGGGGGGGGGGGGGTGGGGGGGGGGGTGGGGGGGGCCTGGGGGCGCGCCGTCCATAGGCACAAGGCTCTGAGGTCATTTTGCATATCATGTAGCAACATGAACGGCCCATGTATAGGAAAGACAAGTGTCCCGTTAGCGTGATGCTGAAAATAGCACTTGACGCGATTTGATAGTGAGATCAGGAGATTTCCACATTCTCAGTTAAAACGATGCGTTACCTAAAATTAGGCACCATCTTGTGAGGCGATAAGGAGTCTATCGTGGTGGATTCTCCTCATTAGGTTTGTAAGCCTTTGCAGGGCCCAGAGTATTATCAACCCTATCCGTTATTTACTGGTATTACCCAAATTCCCTGCATTAGGTGGCTATATTGTGATAAAGCGTCTGTGAATATGAAATTCCAAAATTATATACAAACATTTACAGTGTCCATATCATAAAACAAGTAATAATGTATTCCAAAAAAAGAATTATAGCACTATTGGTGTGTAGTTTAAACCCCTTGAGTACCAGAGGAGGGTTGTTAAAGGGCAATGCGTTGCGGGATAGGTCTGGCAGCTAAGGGTTAATCAGGGGACTTAACTCTGTTTAAAGGGAGGGAACAGGAAGGTTTTGGAGTCAAACCTTGCATTTCATGTTTCCCCACACAAAGCGGCACACCGAGGGACGGTTCCTGGTGGGAAAACCGTTATCCATGGTTATTCTGCCCGCTTCAGGAAGTCCAGACGAGAAAGGACAAGATGGTTAGATAGATGATTGCCCCCAGTAGGGAGGCCCTTAAGATAGAAAAAGGACCCACAGGAACCCAGACCAAGGGGACTCTGACTGTAACTCCATTACTCTCTGTCTCAAATAAACACCACCTCTTTGTCTCTCCTAACTGCTCACACTATCCCCCACACCCTCTCTCGGTCTTCTAACCCGTATCAAACCTCTCCCCACACCACTCTCTTGTTCTGCTCATAACGCTCCAACCTCTCACCTCTCACCTTCGCACCACTCTGTCTTCCCTACCCGTTTCTCCCTTCTTCTCTCGGGATTCTAGGTCTGAACTGCCCAGTGTGGTTGGTACCAGGCCACTCCTCCCCAACAACAGGCCACAAACTATTATTAACGCTAAAAGTTCTGTAAATCAGGACACACGCTGTCTTTATACCCGACCCTTATTGTCATTCCAGACTTAATTCCCATCTAAAATGTTTATTGTCCCAAAAACAACGTTTTTGCACAGCTCCCCCCAATCCCCATAAGGGAAACTTTTAAAAAACCCTAATTACAGCATATAAAAACCCACAGTTATTGGTGTTTAACTCCAGTACCAAATTCCAAAAAGCAAAATCAATTCATGCCGACTTGCATTATTTGCCCAGGAGGCAGGGGACCGGGACCCGCCCGGGGTAAAAAAATAAAACCCCCATCTTTTCCTTACCAGCCTCATTTGGTCCCCTGGCCTGCTTGAAAGGGTGGCAGGGGTAGTGTTTAAAGGTTGCCATGCCAAAAGGGGGGACGAGGGCCCCGTTGTGAGACCCTTATGTTAAGCTTCTGGCCCCTGCGGGGCCCTGCTCTCCTTTGCATTTGGCTTCAATTGCCCGAAAAAATAATTCCTGCTTCCTGTTCTTCTCAACCGAAAAAAAAACATGACCCATAAAGTCTTGTTTAAAGTTGGGCGATGACCATTTTGGCATTGAAAAGTTATTGTTTAAACCTCTTTGCGACCTCATTGCTTCGTGAATAATAATAATATTTTTGCTTTGTCTAGCCACTGTAACAGTTTGTCCCAACAGGGCGCACGTTTCCCGCCCGAGAGCTTCAAATCTAATTGTTGGTGCCTGAGGGCACAGGGAGATAAAGTGGAATTGCCCAAGGAAGCTGACAGCGGGAATGAACAGAGTTCAACACTCTGGTCATTGTAAAGGAAGTCAGTGTCTTACTCACTGGAACGCTTTGCCTTCAGACCAAAAAAACACAACTACTCATCTGCCACCCCCCCTGGGAGGGGGGGTTGTGGGGGTGGGGGGTTGGGGGGGGGGGGTGGGGGAAGGGGGGGGGTGGGGGGGGGGTGGAGGGGGTCAAATCTACAACCCCAGCCCCCCAAAAATTACCACAGAGCTCACGCTTGTGCACCCCGGGGGGGGGGGCGAGGGCGGGAAAAACCCACCCACAGCCACCATATAACACCACTTTCACCCTACAACCAGGGGTGGGGGCAAGAAACCCCCAACCCAGCCCCCAATTGCAAAACAGCCTTATTGTGAACAGGAGGGGTTGGGCTGGGGCTGACTAAGTAGTGAGAAAAAAATCCCAGTCTATTTACCACTACAAAAAACCACTGTGTACTGGTTGTCTAGTAATAATTTCATCAGGCCAAATGTCTTAAAACATCTGGGGAAGAAAATGGGAAATGTGTAAAAAATTGTATGAACGAATGTATTTCAAAGCATGTATTCTTTTTCTTTTACAATCCTTCCCCCAGAAGCTGTGTCATTGTAATTGAGTCGGTGTCTTTATCCCCCACTGGAGCTGCTCTTCAGCCACAAAAAAAAACACACATACTCAATCCTTACCCCGTGCGGGGGTAGGGGGCAAATCCAAACCCAGCCCCCAAATACATCAGCTTCACCCGCACCCCGGGGGGGGGGGGGGGAAAACCCAACACAGCCTCCATATACCACACTTCACCCTAACACCAGGGGTAGGGCAAACCCAACCAGCCCCAAATACACAGTTTCATTGTGAAGCGGTGTGGGGTTGTGGCTGACCTAGTGGTGAGGAAATACTCACGCTATATTTACCCCGTACACAACTGTGTGTAACTTGGCAGTCCTAGTAATATTTCATAGCAGCCAAATGTCTTTAACATCGGGGAAAACTGGAAATGTGTAAATTGTCTGAAACGAATGGTGTTATTTCAAAGGCATGTATTCTTTGTGGACCAATCTCCCCCAGTAATTATTTCATGATGAGGATTTGGGCTAACTGTGTATAATGCTAAGTACCTGATATTTACATAATTACCCTTGTATGCATGTAATTACATGTGTTAAGCTCCCCAGTTAGATACAGATAGTTGGTGATTGAAAGTTAACATGAAAGGAAAGTAAAAATATCTCCACTGTTATTGTTATTTCTAAGGAGTGAAAGACTAAGTAAATTCACTCAGGGTGAAGCTCTCCATAGAAAAAAAGATCAGAACAAAAGGTGGGAGATTAGTTTAAATTAAATCAGTTAATCATATCTGGAGCCAAGGGCACTGTTTCTCTTGGCTGGCTACCATTATCAATGTTAAAGCATAGCGGGCAAGAGTATGAAAAGGAAACTGCAGGTCAGAGCAGGAGTTATCCCTCAGAGGGAGAGGCACTCTGGGGGAGTGTGGAGATTCCCTCAGGAATCCACCTCTGGGAAGAGAGTGTGAGTTTGCGTGAAGGTCCATCTCTGGGAAGGATTGTGGAGATACATTTCAGAGGGACTGCTGTGTGCAGCACTTGATATCTGGAGCAGAGAAGCGGACAGGGGAAACCCATTGAAGTGGTCCTTTGCCCAAGAGAAGGTTAATTTCATCCCCACGACACCTATGTGTAGTATATTTTTGTGATTTTGTATTTCTGTGTTTCCGAGGATTTATCCAAAAATAAACAGTATTATTATATTCATACTGTTCTTTTGCCCTGTGACTGAGTAAAAAACCTCCATGCTATTTTAGCCGTAACGGGGACCCTTGCGTTACTATATGGGCGTTCGTCTAAAGATATGCATGACTCAGAGCCGTGCAATGCGGCGCCCCCAAGCCCTTCCTCTTAACATCCAGAGAAATAAAGAACAAAGTGTCTGGAGGTGCGATGGCGGCGGATTGTATATCTCATATACAGCAAGGGGAAGATGCTAACCCTGCCTGCCAACAGGTAAGGCCAATAAGCTTACAATGTCATGACATGTTAGCTGGACCATTACACAGTCCAAGCCGTCTCGGCGAGATGGGCCCCAGGTACTCAAAGCCCCAATGAGCTCTGTCCACCATGCCACCGCCAGGCATCACCGTAACTGAGGCTTCTCTGGCAAGGTTCACCCGGCACTTACCCCCCCCCGTCATCCGCCACCAATGGAGCTATTTAACTTCCTTCTTAAACTAGCCCCGAACCGCCAAACCGCAGGAAACCTCCCCCACCCGGTCATGAAGGAACATTAACCGAGTCACACTGCGTAAACACGCAACCATGCGAATGGACTAAAACCGCCCTGATAGTGGGGTGAAGGTGGTGAAAATCCTTCTACTTCCTCTCGCTTGCGTCCCTGCTTTTACCCTTCGGAGAGCATTCGTCTGCAGGGGGAGGGACTTCCCCCACAGGATGAACACTCATGCCGGTGTTGTCAACCGCTGACCTTACATGCCCTTATTAAAGGCCCAGCAACGACCCATTCCCTCATGCCACCTACCAGCCAGAAAAATGACCTGATGGGCGGAACCACCGAGGATGAAATGCGTCGCTTCCCCATTGTGATGAGCCAATCTCCAACTCTTTAGTATCCCAAGATTATTGATGGCGGACAGCCATTTTTTGTCTGAACTGCCCATCATAGTTCCACCAGCGCCACCCTACTGGACTTCCGCTGTTACAAACCTGGTCATAGAGGGATCGGCCCGGCCCCCAGCTGCAACTACGTGCCTCCTTCCCAAGCAAATTGCCATTCGCTATGTAACGGCGCTGGCGGTACCTTCTCACCCAGCAGACCAACTGGCACTTTATGTCTTCCCATAATCCGCAGGGCACCTCACGCGGCCACCGCCGCTCCGACGGCATTTGTGAGTGCGCGCCTTTGCTTGACCCCAGAAGGACACTTGGGCGACTACACTTGGGGCTCTCACAAAAAAAGCCGTTGGCGCGGTGGCTGAGCAAGGTGCCCTGCGGATTGTTGGGAGGACATTTAAAGATGGCGATGACGTGACCGGCAGCAAGATGACCTGCGGTGAGTTGTCCTGGCGGCGGAGCACCAGTGACAATTTGGACGCAACCAAATATCCCATTCTGTGTGGAAGTGACCTTTAAGATCTATGGAAGTTTGAAGGGGTATTCTCTTACCCTTGATGGGCCAGGTCGACGCTCTGACAATGCCCCCAAGTGATTCCTCAGAGGACCCACCTAAACCTCCTCCCGTGGCTCCATCACACCAGACAGCCCCTGAGGTGCTACTGCAGCCATCCTTCCACCGAGGGGGGCGCCTCGAGCTGCAGCCGTCGTACTATCTACTGAAACTCTGCCATGGCCCTTGCCGGAATCGCCTATGTCCTCACTGCCACCTGGTCAGGAACTAACAATTGTGCCTTATCCTCCTCTCTTGATATTCATGCCCCGCTTTCTCTTTGCCGTCCTTCTCCCTTCTAACACAATACCCTGGCTAAATTCCACAAATCGCATGCTGCGGTTCCTCCACTCGTTCTCTGTACGCCTCTGGAGGAAATCTACTCTCGCAGACTTCTTCACTACAAATAGCTATCCTGTTTCACCTGCCCTCTCTCAAGCTAAAAAATCTACTTATCTCACTAATCAACAGGCACAAATCTAACCCATGCTGACTCTTTTTGGCTTGTGACTCTCTACTCAACAAACACATCAGCGCCTTTATTCTTCCTCCATCACACCTCAGGACTTTGCTGACTATTTTAAGGAAAAGGTGGAATCCATACGTCAGAAACATACCCCTTGTTTCCTCGTCCCATCGACACCGCTTCCCAATTCATCCACCTGCCTCATTGACTTTTCCGTTCCCTGCGTCAGAGGAGGATGTGTCACTGCTGATCTCCTCCTCTCCCCTACCACGTGCCCTCTGAGCCACATTCCCTCCCCATCCATAAAACCTCTGTTTATATTAACCCTCACGCTCACACACATTTTTAACTCCTCACTCTACTCTGGTACCTTTCCTCCTCCTTCAAACATGCCAACAGTTATATACCATTACTCAAAAACAGCAAGATTACCTGTCTTTCTAACCATTGTTCTGTCTATCCTCCGCCTTTGCTCTACTAAACTAACTTGAAACGTCTTGTATTCTCTCGTTTGCTCAACTTCTCAACACCCATTCTCTACTAGACCCTCTACAATCTGGCTTCCGCACGCTCATCGATGATGAAACAGCCCTCACTAAACTAACTATTAACCTCCCATGATGCCAAAGATAGAGGAATTACACTCTGCTCATATTACTCGACCTCTCTGCAGGATTGCACACCGTGGACCACCCTCTTCTCCTCCCATTCGCCCATACTCTTGGTATTCGGAGCAAAGCTCATCCTGGATCTCCTCTTACCTCTCCCCATCGTACTTTCAGTGCCTCTTCTTGATAACACTCCCTCCCCCTCTATCAATCTCTCTGTGCGCGTACCGACAGGGCTCTGTCCTGGGACCTCTTCTTCTTTTCTCCGTACACACTCTCTCAGGTGACCTAATCACGAATCTACTGTTCTATCTTGGGTTTAAATATCACCTACTATGCTGGCGACACCATTAAATATCTCGACTATACCTCCCTCTCTGCACCCTCCTTAAATCATCACCCAAGATCTCACTATACACCCTCACCCTCCTCTGCCTCTCCTTACATCTCACCCTAATATCTCACTATACCCTCCTCTGCCCCTCCTCACATCTCACCCTAATATCTCACTATACCCTCCTCTGCCCCTCCTTACATATCACCCTAATCTCTCACTATACCCTCCTCTGCCCCTCCTTACATCTCACCCTAATATCTCACTATACACTCCTCTGCCTCTCCTTACATCTCACCCTAATATCTCACTATACACTCCTCTGCCCCTCCTTACATCTCACCCTAATATCTCACTTTACCCTCCTCTGCCCCTCCTTACATCTCAGCCCTAATCTCTCGCTATATACCTGCCTGACTCTTGCGTTTTGCTCAAGGATATCTTCTCTCTACCCCATTTGTATCTAAAGCCCTCTCCCGCATTAAACCCTTCTCACTGACAGCCCCACACCTCTGGAATGTCCTTCTCCTCAATACCCGACTAGCACGGTGCAGCCGCGCTCTATGACGAGTTCTCTCAAATACAAAAAAATTATATTTGGAACTCGCGACGGAGGCACCGATGAGGTCATAGCCACGCCACTGCAAAACCCAACCACCCCATCCCGTCACAATCTCTCCCAAGACCGCGATCTGCGGTGAAGCGCTGTGCACGCGCCGCCCCCCTCCCCCCCCAGACGTGCATGCTACAGTGCTGATTGGGACTGCAGCTTAATGGTGACAGTGCCTCCATCTCTTGCAGGCCCCCGGGATGTGGAGACAATCCCTGCAGGAGAACGCACTTCCACTCCCCCTGATTGGTTGCACACCAGGCCGGAGTATATTGAAACAGGAACAGTTAATTTTCTGCCGCATACACAGCATACACAGCATACAGTATATACACGGTGTGACAGGGTCATTGACTCCGTGTATGTGAATAGGAGATGGCAGTATGCATGCTATCCAGTAAACGAGGGGTTAACTCAGCTTGTCAAGCAGACCACAGGTGATTTGAATAAAGCTCCTTCCTTTTACATGTTTTAAAAACAGGAAGAGGAAATGCCTCTGGGGCGGCAGTCCTCTCTCTGAGGCATAGAGAGAAGACAGAGAAGTGTTAAGACAGCCACAAGCTGCCCAAAGCGATGAGGAGGAGAAACTCTTCCCCGAGCGCCAAACTGATATTTGGTGCTCGGGGAAGCGGAGGAGCGGTACAGACCGCTCCCATCCAATTGGGCTGCAGCCGGCACCCTACAGAGCCGCCATTGTAGCACCGCGACCAGAGGGTGATGCCCCGATCTGCCTGTCTCCCTTCTGTGGTCCCTTCTGTCTCCCCTTCTGTCTCCCTCTGCTTCGGTCCTCCTGCCCCCTTCTGCTCCGGTCCCTGCCCCCTTCTGCTCCGGTCCCTGCCCCCCTTCTGCTCCGGTCCCTGCCCCCCTTTTGCTCCGGTCCTGCCCCCCTTCTGCTCGAGGTCCCTGCCCCCTTCTGCTTCGGCGTTCCCTCGAAAAATAATACACAAGTCCGGTACCCCGCTCGGCCGCCCCCTTCTGTCCGGTCCCTGTCTCTGTGTGTGTGTTGTGTGGTGTGTCTGTGTGTGCATTGTGTGACTTGTGTGTGTGTGAT
>WSYH01016808.1:0-12692 GCA_036426205.1 Ascaphus truei
ACACATACACACACAGACAGGCACTCATGCACTCAGACACACACACACACACACACACACACAGGCACGCACACAGACAGGCACACACATACACACACAGACAGGCACTCATGCACTCAGACACACACACAGACAGGCACTCACCTGCTTTCACTCCACACTCCTCCCCGCTCCCCGAAGCCTCTCCTCCCCCCGCAGCCTCCCCTCCCCATTGGCTCACAGCCACACCACGTGACGCGTCGAAGCTAGGAAACACCATTCTGTGGTGTCTCCTAGCGGCTGACGCGCCACAGCGTGTAGTCAGCTGTGCAGCCAGTGGGGACCGGGACCAACTCGCGAGGATTCCCCTGCTGGTGGGGAACTCGCGACATTGCCGCCCGCTCCAACGAGCGCAGCGGGTCCCAGGCCTTATACTGGAATATATCTATATGAGAGGCTAACTTCGTTGCATACGTGCATATCATTTAATTTATTTTTATGGTTAATTACATTATTTGTTACGGTAATATATGTTTTAAGGATTTAGTATTAAAAGTTATATTTTAATAATAGTAGTGTGCATTTAAGTGCATTTTCTTTTGGAGTACAATCATTTTGTATTTCTCGTGTTTCCCTGATTCATTTCAATTAACAGTTGCACCTACTTTCATTGATAATTATCGATTAAAGATCATCATCTATTTACATCACAATCAGTATGATTTAGTTGATCACTCCCTTATCCCCTTTCTTTTGTTCTTTATTTCTTTGTTAACTGAATGACTTTTCTGGCTGCTCTCTCCGATGAGCTTCCATACTACACTACGTTGTTACTCTATCTCTTGTTAACAAAGACACTACTCCAGTGATTTATTCTGTTTTCTGGACCTCTGTAATAGAATGTGTCCCCTTTAGTACCATTAAAGTTTTGTTATTTTCTGTTTTTATACAGACCACACGTCTGTCAACCTTCGTTAACCCCTTATTGGGGTGGTGGGTTAACTGCTATTTTCAGGGGATAATTATCCTTGTACTGGTGCACCATGAGTGCGCGCTTATAGGGATCTCGGTGACTCTGTTCCCCGCTGTCTTTATCCTGAGCGCTGTCCAGCCCGGGGACAATCCAGTCTCCGGAGAATGAGTGCCATTGCTTTTTGTTGTGTTCCATATTTTCGGGGTTGAGGCCTTGCTTATCATGGCGGCCTCATTTGCACATTGGCAAACACCTTTCCCACTTCAGCCGGGTATATTGTTCAAGCTTTTATAGTATGGTTAAACCTACCAGTACAAGTGCCCTATACAGTACATCTTCTTGATCACCTATTGCCACCTTCCCCACCAGTTTGAAGCAATGAGCGATGGAATTGAGGACACACACACACACACACCTGCCAGGTATTCATTGGTGGTAATCGGTTTCCCTTGGCTTTTATTTTTTTGGATGCCATTCTAACTCGTGTATCTTCTTTCAGCCCTCCTTCCGGGTCCCTGCCTCTGTCCATCATCTGCTGTCCGCGTTGTATGAGGAAAGTCGGGCTGTGGGGCTTCCAGCAGCTGGAGACTGTAGATCTGGACACTTCTCTGGGCCCGCCCAGCATCCCCGTGTCCCCGGCTGAGGGACCTTGTGACAGACACCCCCTGGGCTTGGTGTCCCCTTACCGAAGGGTCACACGCAGCCATGACACTGAACAGGTGAGGTGCCCTTAAGCACTTCAGTAGGATGTGCCCAGAATTAGATAAGCGGGACTGTAAAGGGGCATCTAATGGGGGAGAGTGGCATTTGGGGAAAATAGGCAACATCTCATACAAGAAAAAGGACGGCCAGAAGGGACGAGGGCTGTCCAGAAGAGAAGCAGCGTCACAGCGAAGGAAGGTGTGCGGGACCATTGAGAAGAGGAGAGATGCCTGAGAGGGTGACACAGATGTAGACAAGAGGGGAGATCTCTCAGTGGGGGCGGGGGGGGAGAGAGCTATATAGAGATACAGGGAATCCCAGAGAAGGAAAGGTAATGTGTGTATATGGGGGTGTGGGGGGAGTTTGGTGACAGTGGGTGTTAATGAAGGGGATCATGGGGGAAAGTTGATGGGACAGAGTAAGACCTGCCCACTGCTCTATGTCCTTGTTGCAGAGCCCTGCCCTGTCTAACACACGGATGCGCAGCTTGGACCTCTCCAGCCCGGCAGAGTCGGACGCAGTGCGGAGCCGCCCAGTGACCCGCAGCATGGGGCAGGGAGACCCCACGGGGCTGGGTACAGAGGTGCCGTCCAGCCCACACCGCAGAGCCAAGCGACCCCGACTCTGCTCCAGCAGCAGCTCTGTGAGTCCCATGCATGCACGCGCTTCGCCCGGGGAGGGGTGAGGAACGCGCGGTAACCTCGCAGTGTGTTCTCCGGCCTCCTAATATAATCTCATTCCCGTAGGGCTCCGTGTGGGGACAATGATGCCTCGTTGTGTTTGTAGATGTAACATGCGCAATCCCTTGACAGTTTCTTCTCCTTTACGATGCGATCTGATATACTGGCTTCCCTTGTCCAGAAGTAGCGCGGCAAATAAAAGGAAGGTCTTGGTTTGATGACCTTTCTCATGACGTGGCGTGGTTACGCATTCCGCCAACTCTCATTAGCTTGCGGACGGGGCAGCGACTCATTCGCTCTCTCCTCCCCAGGATACCTCTCCCAGGGGTTGCTTTGACCCGCTCGCTCAGCACAGGTGCTGGTGCCCATGGGCCAGTGTGTGCCAGGCAGGTAGCAGAGACCTGGGAGAGACGGGCAGGACTGCGGAGTGCGGCTGGAAGGAGGTGCTGAGGGTGCTGCTGGCGGCGGAAAGACCCCGGACTCTGTCTGATCCTGATTTCTCGGTAAGAACGGGGGGAGTGGATAGGGTATCATCTACCTCCGCACGTGGGATGGTTTAGAGCCCTGTGTTCTTTCACAATCCCAAATGCCCTCTTCATTTCCCACCTAATTTACTGTAACCTAACTGGCCTTTCCAATCTTTTATCCGGCACCGTGTCGCTTTTTTAAAAAAACCTTTCAGCTGAAATCGTCTCTCGCAACCAAGTCCAAGACCTAGCAGGTCCTAAGAGCTAGAACATGGGTGGCCAGCTCCAGTCCTCAAGGGCCACTAACTGGTCAGGTGTGGACCGACCTGTGCTGAAGCAGGGATATCCTTAAAACCTGACCTGTTGGTGACCCTTGAGGACTGGAATTGGCCATTTCTGAGCTAGAAGACTGTTAGAAGACAGGTCATTTGGAATCAACAGATTAACCCACACTTGTCGTGTCTCATTGTAGAGGGTCCCAGAGAAGTCCCGCAAGGTTTTCGGGATATTCCGCCAGTGGCAGGCGACCACCTCATCGTGAAGAGCCTCAGACGGCGCTCTCGTGTAGAACCAAGCATTGTGACCTCTTCCCATTGGCCACCCCCCATCTGCTCCTCCTCCTGGCATTGAATGTACTTGGCTTAACACCAGAGCTGAGTAATTCAGACAGGTCTTTAGCAAATTGCTGGTTCCCAACATCTTCCTGCACTCCTGTAATCCGAACGGTCCCCCGTACTAACAGGTTCAAGAAGACCTTTGTTCTGACGTACTGTGCAAAGACTTGTGGCTGATGCACCCTGAAGACCTCCTAACGTACACACAAGGGTCTAGCACATGGACAAGCTGAAAATAAGAGGATGGAGGATGGAGAATGCAGGGGAAGGTCGCCAACGTTGTTAATATGCCCAGGGACCGCAAATGGAGGTGGTGCCATGTCCAAGCACAGTGGCCGCACATCGAGCTGTTTGGGCAACCTTTAGACTTTGACAATCCAGACACGGCTGCTATAGACTGCTGCCGAACCAGTTACGGATTTAGGGTACTTGGTCGAAGATACAACGATAGCAGGGATAGACGGGATTATAAAATGGTGAAATGGCTGAGTTGATTTAGTTGCATGATTTTATTTCTTATGGTCTTTTTATTCTTTTATTTTCTTTTGATGTTGAACCAAATGCATTTCGTTCTAGTAAAGTCGTGGGGCTGCGTCTGCCATGTAGTGTCGCTATCATTTTTATTTATTCCGTTTTTGTTTCGATTCTAAAACCTGTTTTCTAATGTCAGAGTCCCTAAAACCATTGTTTCAGGGCTGGCGGCACGCGGGCGGGAGACCCCCCGACACAGTGTTTCAGGGCTGGCGGCACGCGGGCGGGAGACCCCCCGACACAGTGTTTCAGGGCTGGGCGGGAGACCCCCCGACACAGTGTTTCAGGGCTGGGCGGCACGCGGGCGGGAGACCCCCCGACACATTGTTTCAGGGCTGGGCGGGAGACCCCCCGACACAGTGTTTCAGGGCTGGCGGCACGCGGGCGGGAGACCCCCCGACACAGTGTTTCAGGGCTGGGCATAGTGCGCATATACCTCCAGCTCCCGGTACGACCGTCACTCCAAATATAATAGAGCGTTGGTATATTTTACTAGTCCACATGCACACAAGCGTATTTCTGAGCATAAAGTCCCAAATGCCGTTTCGGAGCCTACGTGCTTCAATCACAACTCCAGGTTAGGCTGCACCAGGTCACCCTACTGCTGGGGTGCAGTTAGTGGCCTCTTTAGCCTTGGCGTTCTGGTACCTGATGGATCAGCCGAAGACATGCCAGGGAGTTGCAGAGACAGACAGATTTATCAAGCCCTGATGCGGAAGTGACTGCCCAATCCAGAAGTGACTGCTATAGTCTTGGATGGCAGGCAACACCGGATTGTGTGCGATCCCCACCATCGGGGCTTGATGAGTCTGCCCCAGAGACCCTGTATCCTCAAAAAAAACAAGAGTTGAAAATGTCAAGTGGCATGGCTTCAGTGAGACCCCATGTAGTCTGTCTCCCGTAGGGTCAGCTTTACATCAGGAGCTTTAAGCATGGAAAGCCAATCTCTGCCCTGAAGAGCTAACAATGTCCTTATTTAACGGGAGACCTAGGAATTCATCTCAACGTATGACATGTAGATGCACATGTTGAAAGTAAGGTTTATTTCTATGGTATTAAAAGACGTCCCCATTAGGTGCACATACCTGCCTGGCTTTGAACTGAACTAACTGTAAAGGGTTTCCTGAATTTTGGGGTTAATTCTATTTATTCCGATGTTGCTGTTTGGGCCGTAAGCCCCTATTGAAGATGGCGCAAACGGCTGCGTCGGAGTATATACAATTACTCCCCTAGGTGCTATTCCATAGAACACTCCGACATGGCTGACTAACTTAAGTGAATGGCTTCCGGCTCCAAAATGTGTTTTATGGAATAATTAGGGCACTTCTGGGTTTTTGAAGTGAAACTTCTTTGCTGGCGCCTACAGGGTTTTCATGAGAAGAAAATCCTTAACTTGTAACGAAAATCCGTAACGCGGGTGACGTCACGCTCCTAATGGGCGAGCGCACAAAACCGCCATTTCAGGCCGTACAGAGGTTAAAACACTGCCGGGTCTCGCCGCACATGCGCAGTGGCGACCGCGTTTGGGAGACAGAGGCACCCAGAGGCAGACACAAACACTAACAGAGGCAGACACAAACACTAACAGAGGCAGACACAAACACTAACAGAGGCAGGCGCGCAGACAGTATAACTATATTAGTGCAAATAGCTAAAACAGGTGTGTGCCGAACACGCGTGTTCTAAGTCAAACTTCTTTGTGTTTTGTCACTGATATTGTGTGTTGGATTCTTAATTTAAAATATCACCATCACAAATAAACTATCTGTCACAAACAGTGACCAAAGACAAAAGTTTCACTTAAAATGCACGTGCTCAGTACACACAACTTGTTATTTAACTGCACTATAGCTCTCCCGCAGCAGTGTTCCTACATTGTAACCCCTTTATGCGCTTCATACATGTCGTGTAGTGACTATATTGTTGTTGTGTTTCTCTATGCAGTAGAGACAATGCAAAGGACACAGTGTACATTTGGTAGTGTAGGTATCTGCTGAAAGGGTCTGTACCAGTGGTTTCCAACCTTTTTCTATTTAAGGAACCCTATGTGAAATTCTGAGGAACCCTCTAATAGTGTCTGAGATCAGATGCATTGTAAGAAACCCCAACCCTCTGTAATAGCGCGTCTGAGATCAGATGCGTTGTAAGGAACCCCAACCCTCTCTAATAGTGCGTCTGAGATCAGATGCGTTGTAAGGAACCCCAACCCTCTGTAATAGCGCGTCTGAGATCAGATGCGTTGTAAGGAACCCCAACCCTCTCTAATAGTGTCTGAGATCCAATGCATTGTAAAGAACCCCAACCCTCTCTAGAGCGCGTCTGGATCAGATGCATTGTAAGGTCCCCAACCCTCCTAATAGCGGTCTGAGATCAGATGCATTGTAAGGAAACCCCAACCCTCTCTAATAGCGGTCTGAGATCAGATGAATGTAAGGAACCCAACCCTCTCTCGAATAGCGTGTCTGAGATCAGATGCCATTTAAGGAACCCCAACCCTCTATAATAGCGCGCCTGAGATCAGACGCATTGTAAGGATCCCCAACCCTCTCTCAATAGCGTTGTCTGAGATCAGATGCATTGTAAGGAACCCCAACCTCTCTAATAGCGGGGTGAGATCAATGCATTGTAAATTCTTTTGTATTTGGTACAATTTTAAAATGACCTGAGAATGACAGGGAACCCTTTAGCTATGCCCGTGGTATACAAGTCTTCCTAGGAACTCTGGTTGGAAAACACTGGTCTATACCTTGACATGGTTACAGGTTTAATTAAACAAAAATGTCGTGTGTTTTGAGCACGCGCATTTTAAGTGAAACTTCTTTGTCTTTCTTTGTCTTTCTTTGGTCACTGTTTTGTTACAGATAGTGTATTTGTCATGGTGATATTTTTATTAAATTCAAAAGTAAATGTCCGTGGGAAAAAACACGAAAGAAGTAGTGATTAAACATGCGGGCTAGGCAAACCACTGTTTTATCTGTTTGTATCTATATAGTTATAAAAAGTGAGGGTGAGTATATGTGAGTGTGAGTCTATGTGAGTTTTGATCGTGTGAGTTATCTGTGAGTAGTTTGTGAATATATGTGAGTGGTGAGTTATGTGAGTGGTGTGAGTAATATGGAGTGTGAGTATATGTGCAGTGCTGTGTTGTGTGAGTTTATATGTGAGTGTGAGTATATGTGAGTTGGGTGTGGAGTATATGTGGGTTGGATAGTGGAGTATATTGTGAGTGTGAGTAATCAGGGGAGTGTTGTGTGAGTATATGGAAGTGTGAGTATAGTGAGTGGGTGTGGAGTTATATGTGAGGTGAGTACGATGTGAGTTGTTGCTGTGTGAGTATATGTGAGTGTGCATGTATATGTGACAGTGTGTGTGAGCTGATATGTGAGTGTGTGTGAGTATTGTGAGTGTGAGTATATGTGCGTGTGGTGGAGTCTATGTGAGTGTGAGATATGTGAATGTTTTGAGAGGTATTATGTGAGGTGGTGTGAACGTATATTGTGAGTGTGCGTCTCTCGTGAGCTTGTGTGTGTGTCTATGTGGCGTCTCTGTGCTGTGTGCGTCTCTGTGCAGTTGTGTGGTGCAGCGAAGCCCTCTCTCCCAAACGGGTTGATCCTGCGAATGAGTGGTGCCCGCTGAGCGGGGAAGCTGCGGCACGTTGCGCTGAGCCCGCGGCAACCACTGCGCTATGCGCTAGAGACCGACGGTTGTTTTTTTGTGCGCATGCCACGACAGAAACCATGGCGACGCGTGTGAGCACCTACTAGCACCGTTGTTTATGTCACTCGCGTTACGATTTTTCGTTACAGTTCGAGGATTTTTTTCACATCAAAAACCCTGTAGGTGAAAGCAAAGAGGGTTCACTCCAATAATGTGCCATTAATATACTATCTCCTGTGTGCTCGGAGGCGTCAGTATATACTATCTCCTGTGTGCTCGGAGGCGATATTTTACTATCTCCGTGTGCTTCGGAGGCGCATATATACTATATCCTGTGTGCTCGGAGGCGCTTATATACTATCTCCGGTGTGTGCTCGGGGGCGATGCTAATACTATACTCCTGTGTGCCGGAGGCGCCATATATACTATCTCATGTGTGCTGGAGGCGCATCAATATACTATCTCCTGTGTGCTCGGAGGCGCATATATACTATCTCCTGTGTGCTCGGACGGCGCTATATACCTATTCGCCGTGTGCTCGGAGGCGCATATATACTATAACTGGCTGTCGGCTCGGGGCGCATATATACTATCTCTGTGTGAGGGAGGCGCATATATCTATCTCTGGGTGCTCGGAGGCGGCATATATACTATATTCCTGTGTGACTGGAGGCGCATATATACTATTCCTGTGTGCTCGGAGGCGCATATTTACATCCCCACACAACCTGTCGTGATCCGGAGGCGCATATAATATTACTCCTGGTGCTCGGAGGCGCATATATACTATCTCCTGTCGTATGCTCGGAAGGCGGCATATACTCATCTCCATGGGTGCTCGGATGGCGATATATACATATCCTGTGTGCTCGGAGGCGCATATATACTTATCTACATGTGTGCTAGGATGGCGCAATATACTATCTCCTGTGTGTCGGAGGCGCATATAGACTATATCATGTGTGCTCGGAGAGCGATATATACTATCTCTGTGTGCTCGGAGCGGCATATATACTATCTCCTGTGTGTATCGGAGGCGCATATCATCGACTATATACTGCCTGTGTGCTCGGAGGCGCATTATATACTTCCTCCTGTGTGCTCGGAGGAGGCTATATATACTATACTCCGTGTGCTCGGAGGCGCATTATTTATATATCTCCTGTGGGTGGCTCGGAAGGCGCATATATACATATCCTGTGTGCTCGGAGGCGCACTATACATACTCCTGTGTGCTCGGAGGCCATATATACTATCTCATGTGTGTCGAGGCGCATATGATACCATCTGTGGTGCTCGGAGGCGGCATATATACTTATCTCCTGTGATGTCGAGAGGCGATATATACTATCTCTGTGTGCTCGGAGGCGCGAATATATACTATCTCCTGTGTGTCGGGAGGCGCATAATATATCTATCTCTGTGTGTCGGAGGCCGCATCATATATACTATCTCTGTGTGTCGGAGGCGAATTATACTATATCCTGTGTGCTCGGAGGCGCATATATATACTATCTGCCTGTTGTGCTCGGAGGCGCATTATATAATATTCCTGTGTGCTCGGAGGCGCATATGATTACCATATCCGTTGCGGAGGTTGCATATATCCACTCCTGTGTGCTCGGAGGCGCATATAACTATTCCTGGTGCGCGGAAGGCGAATATATACCATCTCCTGTGGGCTCGGTCGGCGCCATATATACAATCTCCTGTGGCTCGGAGGCGCATATATACATATCCTGTGCTCGGAGGCACATATACAATCCTGTGTGCTCGGAGGCGCATATATACTATATCCTGTGTGCTCGGAGGCGCATAATATAACTATTCTTCCTGTGTGCTCGGAGGCGCATATATACTATCTCCATGTGTGCTCGGAGGCGAATATTACTAATCTCCGGTGTGCTCGGAGGCGTCACGTATACATATCTCCTGTGTGCTCGGAGGCGCACTATATATATATCTCTGTGTGCTCGGAGGCGCATTTATACTATCTCCTGTGTCTGGAGGCGCTAATACATCCTGTGTGCTCGGAGCGCATATATACATCTCTGTGTGCTCGGAGGCGCATATATCATTCCTGTGTGCTCGAGGGCATTCACTATCTATCGGTGTGCTCGGAGGGAGGCGCATATTACTTATCTCCGTGTGCTCGGAGGCGCATATATTACTATTCCGTGTGCTCGGAGGGATTATACTATCTCCTGTGTGTCGGAGGCGCATATATACTATACCTGTGTGCCGGAGGCGCTATATACTATATCCTGTGTGCTCGGAGGCGCATATATATAATACTCCTGTGTGCTCGGAGGCGCCATATATACTATTCCTGTGTGCTCGGAGGCGCCATATATAACTCCGTGTGCTCGGAGGCGCATATATACACCTGTGTGCTCGGAGGCGCATATCTATATCAGTGTTGTGTACTCGGAGGCGCCATATATACTATTCCTGTGTGCTCGGAGGCGCATATATACTATCTCCTGTGTGCTCGGAGGGGGCATATAACATCTCCTGGTGCTCGAGGCGCATATATACTATCTCTGAGCTTGACGAGCGCAATATACTATCTCCTGTGTGCTCGGAGGCGGCATATATATATCTCCTGTGTGTCGGAGGCGCATATATATCATCTCCTGTGTGCTACGGAGGGCAATATATACTATCTCCTGTGTGACGGGGAGGCGATAGATATACAATCTGTGTCTCTCGGAGGGCATATATACTATCTCTGTGTGCTCGGAGGCGCATATATACTATTCCTGTGTGCTCGGAGGCGCACTATCTACAATACCATCCTGTGTGCTCGGAGGCTTTGCATATTATACCATCCGTGTGCTCGGAGGCGGCATATAACTATCTCCTGTGTGCTCGGAGGACGCATTATATACATCTTCCTGTGTGCTCGGGGGCGCATATATACATCTCCTGTGTGCTCGGAGGCGCATAATACTATTCCTGCTGTGTGCTCGGAGGAACAGGTGAGAAATATACCATCTCCTGTGTGCTCGGAGGCGCATATATACTATATCCTGTGTGCTCGGAGGCGCAGAATAATATCCATGTGTGCCGGAGGCGCATATAGTATTACTATCCTGTGTGGCTCGGAGGGCATATATATACTATCTCCTGTGTGCTCGAGGCGCATATACAATATCTCCTGTGTGCTCGGAGGCGCATATATACTAATTCCTGTGTGCTCGGAGGCGCAATTACTATCTCCTGTGTGCTCGGAGGCGCATATATATACTAGTCTCCTGTGTGCTCGGAGGCGCATATTATACTATCTCCTGTGTGCTCGCGAGGCGACATATATACATCATCTTGTGTGCCTGTGACGGCGCATATACCTTACTCCTGTGTGCTCGAGGCGATATATATATCTCCTGTGTGCTCGGAGGTCGCAAATATATCTATCTCCTGTGTGCTACGGAGGCGCTATATATATCATTCACTGTGTGCTCGAGGGCATATATAACATCTCCTGGTGTCGGGTGATGTGCGCTATGACTATTACTATCTCTGTGTGACGGAGGGCATATAGTTACCCATCTCATGTGTGCTCGGAGGGCATATGATACACATACTCTTGTGTGCGTCGGAGGTTAGGCATCTATTATACTTATATCCCTGTGTGACTGGAGGGCTGTCATTATACACGGCGGATGGGCGTCATATACTCGTTGTGTTGGTTCGGAGGCGCATTATTATACATTACTGTGTGTCTCGGATGCGCATATATACTATATCCTGTGGTCGGGGGTATTGCATTCTGGATGCTGAGTGCATAATATAGCATCTCCTGTGTGCTCTGGAGGGCATATATCAGTGCGGTACTGAGGTCAATATTCTATCTGTGTTGCCTGGAGGCGCATATATACATCTCCTGTGTGTCGTTGGCGCTTGGAGGCGCATATATACCGATCCATGTGTGCTCGGCGGTGCATTATTTTACATATCCTCGTTGATTTCGTGAGGCCGCATATATAATTTCCTGTGGTGCTCGGAGGCGCATATGTATATCATCTCTGTGTGCTGTGTAGGTGCAAATACCATCTCCTGTGTGCTCGAGGCGTGCTGAGTATGACTATCTCAGCGTGTGTCGAGGAGGCGCATATATACTATCTCCATTGTGTGCTCGGATGGGCATAAGCATCTTTGGCATTTGTTAGCGGCACTATTCTCTCGTGTGTCTCGGGAGGGCATATTCTACATTCTCCTGTGTGTCGGAGGCGAATATTCACACATCTCGTGTGTGCTCGTTGGATAGTGCGCATTTATAACTTATCTCATGTGTGCTCGGAGCGCATATATACGTACTCCTGTGTGCTCGGGGAAATAACTTCTCGGTGTGAGGCGCATTATATATATCATCCTGGGTGCTCGGAGGCGCTTATATACTATATACTGTATGTGCTCGGAGGCGCGATTATTTATGAACATCTCACGTGGGTCGGAGTGCATATATACTTATCATGTTGCTGCAGGAGGGCGTCATTATACATTCCTGTTTGTGCTAGCGGCAGGCGCATTTTATACCATTCCTGTGTGCTCGGAGGCGCTCATATATACCATTCTCCTGTGTGTGCCTCGGAGGTTTCGCATATTATGCTATTCCTGTGTGCTCGGAGAGGCGCATTATATACCATACTCCTGTGTGTCGGCGAGGGATTATAACTATCTCCTGTGTGCTCTGGAGGCGCATTATTATCTATCTCAGTGTGATTACGGATGCAGGCTATATACTTATCATCCTGTGTGCCGGAGGCGCAATATACTATCTCATGTTGTCTGGAGGCGCATATATCCAGGAGCATATATACTAGCTACTGTTGTGCTCGGAGGCGCATATATACTATCTCCTGTGTGCTCGGAGGCGCTTATATACTATCTCCTGTGTGCTCGGAGGCGCATATATACTATCTCCTGTGTGCTCGGAGGCGCATATATACTATCTCCTGTGTGCTCGGAGGCGCATATATACCATCTCCTGTGTGCTCGGAGGCGCATATATACCATCTCCTGTGTGCTCGGAGGCGCATATATACTATCTCCTGTGTGCTCGGAGGCGCATATATACTATCTCCTG
>WSYH01016809.1:0-12691 GCA_036426205.1 Ascaphus truei
TATAGATACACACGTATTTAAACTCATGCAGACAGGGAGTTAACCAGACTTTCAAATACACACAGAAATGTATGCGGGAAAGAAACATTTCATTTTGCAGGTGTGTGTATTTACTGATATGGCTGTCTAAGCACTATTTTCACACAGTGCTCTTTGTTATTTTGCAAGAAAACTCAATGTTACTTAATTACAAGTGTAGGAATGTTTTCAGAAACGAGATAAAAAAAAGGATACATGTTTGTCCCACAAGCGGCTATCAGAAACCACAAATGTTCAACCAATTAAAACTACAGATCCAATTGGCGTTTGAAATGAGGAGTAAAAGTTTATACTTTTGTTGACCTTGAAAAGGAAACACAGAAATTTGTTAGCCATTGAGCAGTTTCATTTTTATGAGCAAAGGACAGATACCTGCACACATCTTTTGTGCTAATCTGCAATGGCTGATGAATTCGTTAAAAATCAGAATCCGCAGTTAGGGTATAAATACATGGTATCAGAAGCAATTTTATCAACTTGCGGCCACAAAGCGAGCACACGCCAAATCTATGATTTGATTCGAGCAAAATATCCTTATTACCAAGACCGTGGGCATGCGCGCAATTTTAATTCCTCAGTAAGATTCACTTTATCAACTAATGACTGTTTTGAACGTGTGCAGGATAAACTAGAAGACAAGTATGGTTTCTGGAAGATTGCAAAGGAAAAACATTTCACCGTGAAAGAGGGCACACATATTGTGCTTAAAGGCATATTTATTCCTAATGCCAATAGCAATGGATCCGCTACTACTATTCCGTGTGAATCGATACCTGCTGCAATATCTGCACCCTCCATTCCTGAAACCCACATTGTACAAGAACAAAACTACTATGATTATGTAGCAAGCCTTTCAGCAGAAAATGCATTGGAATGGGTACCCGAAGAAATGAACCTACCTCCGGACCAATTGTTTGAAGAAAGCAGTGGCGATTCCTATGAGCGCTTCATGGAGGAGATGTGTGTCATACTGGATTCAGCGTTTGGGTCAAGCGTGGATGAAAATGCCTTGCATTTCTGGAGCGACCAGTTGCAGGCAGACGAAGAGTTAATTCTAGAAGAATGGTAAATATAACAATCGTTATGCGTTGACTCTGCGTTTAAATTTTTTTTTTTTTTGTAACCACCATTTTCACTTTCAATGCGTGGATACAGCGTAACATTGCAGACTGCATAACATGTAGCGATCACAAAGAAATTGTTTCCTAATACAATATAGTATAACCTGAAAGAGTAGTACACATTGCTGACGGAATAAATATACGTACTTTCCTATCCCTTTAAACATATTAGCAACATTTTACCATAACTCTAACACATACCTGTTTTGTTATCATGCAACATCTACAACATTTAAAACCGGGTCCACCACGTATGACGTGGGACCCTTGTCATGGGCCAAGGCGTCCTTAAAAAGGATTACGGATGTAAGTCCCGCCCCCAAGCGACGTGCGCGCCTCAAAGCCTATTGGCTGTCATGTTTTGTTATAGTAACGGTAACTGCAGTGTGTCATGCGTGCGACTCAGTGTTTGTAGGCGTCAACTGGGCGTTAGCCGAATGTTAATTGAGTGGGAGGAGTGTTAGCGTGCATTTCACGCTGGCTTAACATGACGTCACACGTATTGCATTTGCGCATTGTGTTATCGGCCGTGCTTTCTGTCCAAACACGTCTGTTTAAAAAGAATACAGATGTACTCGTTTAGAACGAATGTAGTTTCGTCTTCATTGTATTTGAAATAAAGATTTTATGTTTACTGGTATTTTCAACATGTATTGAACGCACAACGTACGCTTTGTTTTGCGCATGCGCTAACAGTTAGTGGAGCCAAGCGTGAAGTGCGTGCGCACACTAAGATGTGCGCGCACATTATTCAGTATACAGGCAACGTTCACTTCATATACATAGTTATGCCTGCTACAAATTTAAAGAAACATTACATACTGATGTACACTTGTACTTCTAACATATAAGTGAGTGACGTGTGTATGTACACAATCATATAGAGCTGTGTAACGCGTTGTCACGGATACATATATAGTAAGGTGCCATCTTTGACCATCATGTGTTTGCTGTATTTCAGAGATGTCGGGGAAGATACAATCGGATCAATGTATGATTTCAGAAGAGTCTACCTTTATATGAGATGATTGTGAGGAGGAGGCACCGACTACTATACTACATATGGAACTAATTTTATATTGCTTGCAGCGCTTATTAACAAACAATTAAAAATGTGATACCCTTATGCCTATATTGCATAAGCACTTAATTAACATAATGATGTTGCAAAAGAGTGCCTCATGAATTTTTCTTAAGTGTTCTTTAATTACTACTAGCATTTTATGGCATGGTGTGTTTTATATATAACAACCATTATAACACATTTGTGTATTCTATTGTGTAATGGAACGTATGACTGTCGAAACTATGTAACAATAATAATAATATGAGCATGTTCATGTATAGCGCTGCTAGTTGTACGCAGCGCTTTACAGACACATTTTTCAGGCTGAGGTCCCTGGCCCATGGAACTTACAATTTATTTTTGGCCGCCTGAGGCACAGGGAGATAAAGTGACATGCCCAAGGTCACAAAGAGCCGACACCGGGAATTGAACCAGACTCCCCTGCTTCAAACTGTCAGTGCCAGTGTGTGTCTTTACTCACTGAGCCACTCCTTCTCCCAATGTAAAGGACACTTACAACCAACTAACCATTTATTGTTAAAAATCTCTTGTTACATGGGTATGTTGATAAAATGGTTTGGGACTGTAGCAAATAATGTTATTGGCCAGATGTTGTGGTCCCCTACAATGCATGATGTTCTGAATATGACATCAACATCATGTAATGAAGTACGTTTCTGTGTATATTTCATTAACCTAACTAACTATAGTTTACTGTGTTTATTAAACGTTTTAAAAATAAATAGTATAGTCAATATGATCATATAAGCTACCATAATAAAGCTGCTGTTATCATTTGTCGGTGTTATACATGGATCCTACACAAATTGATACAGACACAAACAGTTGTCTTAAAAAGTGTGTCTATGCTAATGTGCACGTGATTGATGTTACAATTGTGAAAATACTTGATAATTATCATTATGATAATGATGAAGTGACGTGATTGACATTCCAAAAATATTACCAACAATGTCATATTGGGAAATTAGAAATGCTACATGACAGTAACATTTGCGACAAAATTGTGTTTTCTGTTAACAGTTTTACACTTGGTACATGTAGGACACATCCACACACGTGTGACTTATACATACACATGTCACAAATTTAAATTAATGTTGACTATTAATTCCTAGCATTAATAAACACCTACATTGCTAAATATAAGATGTAGTACGCATTGTTGTGATTACAGGCATTCATGCATGGAGTGTTATGATCAGTCAATTGCATCCGTGATGAATGAGCTCCCGTAAGTAAACAAATAAGTACAGTTATCCCCTTTTCTCCAAACACCTCTATATTACATTAATGGAATTTATAAGGAAACATACATAAAATGTGATGAAATGGGAGTAATCATTTTCTAATACAATGCACATGAAAGCTCAAGAGTAGCTAAATGCATATACATGATACAGAAAGTACATGTATGTTACATTTTTTCTTTAAACCAATATGTTGTGTTTTTACTTCAAATAATTATAGGAAGATTGAGGTAGGCACATCTTATGAGAGATGTCAGCAAATATACATACCATGATCAGTCATACTGGAGATATACCTATAATGCAAAGGAACAATATATAAATTGCAAACATTGACATGCCATCTTCAGTACCGTAAACAACACAGCAAAGTGTGTATTTGGTGTTAAATGTGCAACACCATGTATATTTAATGACATTCAAAATGTTAATCAGCCTGGTGTACACATCATATGGATGTACATGTTACACTGCACCAATAACATTGTATGTAAGCATACTAGAAGCATGAATGAGTATGGGCATAATATGTGTATTGTCTTAGCATAAGGAACAACACAATGCTAAAATATTAGTGCTTTGTTACCCCAGTTGTATTCACATACACACAACTAAAGTACTATTGAAGAGGGATTATATAACCTGTGCAACAATAACATACCGGTGCCACATCCCTTTGTGCACACAGCAGAGAAAAGAAAGGTGTGCAACCCATATTTATCTGTGTCCTAACAGAAGGTTATGTAAAAAAACATTATTGTTAAGATAACATAATTTAACTATAAAAGTATAACTTGGAACATATATGTTTTTACTTACAAGAAAAAAATGAATTGATGAGATTCTGGCGTGTCTGGCCACCACTGGCTGTTTGTTCATTTTCAGCAGCTACATGGGTGGGATGCTCGTCTACCAAAGGCTCAGCTAGGTCTGATTGTACATTGTGCCTGAGTGCAACATTGTGCAAAATGCAACAGGCAAGGATAATATCAGACACTTTTTGAGGCTTGTATAGAAGAGCCCCACCAGTTCTGTCCAGACACCTAAATCTGGTCTTGAGTAGGCCAAATGTCCTCTCTATAACAGATCTTGTAGAGATATGGGCTGCATTGTACCTCTCCTCTGCTTCAGTTTGAGGGTTTAGCACCGGAGTCAAGAGCCACGGCCTAATTCCGTATCCTGAGTCACCTATAATGAATGTAGCACACATAAGCTGACATTAGTGATCAAATTGTACAATGCCAACATTCCTAAATAAAAATGTGTTTTGTGTTATAACATGTAAATGTGTACTCACCCAGCAGCCAACCATGTTCAAAATGTCCCTCTTCGAACGCATGGAAGACTGAAGAGTTCCTCAGGATAGAGGAATCGTGACTGGAACCAGGGAATTTGGGTACCACATGCATTATCCTCATCGTCGCATCACATACCACCTGTACATTGAGTGAATGGTAGTGCTTACGATTGCGGTACACATGCTCACTCTGACTAGGTGCAATCAAAGCAACATGTGTGCAATCGATTGCACCCAGCACACATGGTATCCCTGCTATATTATAAAAGCCAGTCCTGACTTCCAGCCACTCTGTTGCCTCTGTAGGAAAATGAATATAATTCCTAGCGCGTCTATTGAGTGCATAGAGAAACTGGGTAAAGGCCCGCGAGAATGTAGATTGCGAGACCCCGCCCACTATGCCCACAGTTGTCTGGTATGACGCGGAAGCAAGATAATGTAATGAGCACAGCATTTTAACAAGCCCAGGGACTGCACGACCTCTGGCTGTGAAAAAATCTAAATCTCCCCTTATCTCCTCATAAAGAGATAAGATTGCTGCTGAACTCAAACGATAGCGACTTACTATCTCCTCCTCACTCATCCCATCTAACAGGGTTCTCTCCCTGTACTCACGCGGATGAGGCACAACTTGTCTCCTCTGTCTTCTCCTCTGATCTCCTGTCCCTCTACCTGTCCCTCGGCCTGTCCCTCTCCCTGTCCCTGTCGTATCCGCGTGACTGTCCCTGTCACTGTCCCTCGGTCTGTCCCTCCCTTGCCCTATATCATTCTCTTGATCATCAAGCATGTCATAGAAAAGAATGTTCCTCCGTCTCCTAAACAATCTCAACATTTTGAAATGAGTAGCTGTGAATGAGCAGGTAATGGGCGTCCTTTAAATAGGTATGTGATGATGTCAGGTGACATAGTAAAATGCAAGGTGTTACATTAACATAATAAAGTACTTCTGTGGCAAGCTGTGTGCAGTTGTTCTTAGAAGTATTTGTTGTGTGTATTCTGCAGGGAATGATGATATTTGCCAATGATGTGACGTGAAGCTTTGTACAAAGATTGCTTGAAAATAAATAGTGTAATGTGCAATGCATGTAACACTTGTGAACGCAACAGTCAGTCATGTAATTAGACAAAAAGGCTGAGATTGACGTGGGAAAAGTTTGGTGTAACATGTGTAATTAGCCATGTTATTGTGACATGTTGACAACAATGAATAGTCGTGTGCATATGCATGCATTTCTGTAATGAGGATAGTTACTATAGAATGAGTTTACAAGGTGTCCCAATGATGAATTACTGTACATGTGTGTATAAGTTAGGTTGAAGTGCTTGTAATGCTACGGTTACAATGTAAACATGCAATGTGATTGAGCGTCCAATAAGTGACGTCATGAAAATAGGGAGGACCCAAAACTATATGTAAACATGAGAAGACAGATGTACATGAACGTTTAAAGATGCGTGACACATTACAAGCATTGTGTAATGTAAAGGAAGATGAATATACGGTGTATGTGTGACATGTGTGACATGTGTAACATCATGTAAATAATTGTCGCTCAGTTCAGTAAAATGTGTGATATGATGTGAGGTTCTCCTTTAAGAGTTGAGTATAGTATTTTCCCTTGACACATCATCACATGATGAGTAATGTGACCCGCAAATGCTGACAACATGTAAAAGTAGAATGTTATGCAAATAATACACGTCAGCTGTGACACAATGCAGGGAATGCCCCCCACACTGTAATGCAAATGACGTTTGTATTGTGAGCAATGAAACGTAAACAGTACTATACTGTTATACGTCCCCGCTCCATTGACTCCATTGATGTACAGAAGATTTTTTTTTTCTAAGTGCCGTTCCGGCAGCCTTAGCGATCGTTCTCCCCTCCAACCTGCCAACTTTAGTTGGCGGGAGAAATTGGCCATAACATCTCAATTTCGTAGTGCCGATCAGCCCCGATAAGCTGATTTTTTTTATTGAATCCAGCCGATTTAAAAAAGTGGCGATCAGTGGCGAAAACAGGCTTATCGACAGCCGACTGGCCATAACAAAATTATCGGCTCCGAAACCTGGCGAAATCAAGCACTTATCGGCGCTTACTGAATCTCAAACCCAATTTTGGCTATAAAATGCCGAAAAATACCTTATCAACGCTTACTGCATGAGGCCCTAAGACTGTGGCAGATACACCAATGATCCGGTAGTGTGTCTGATCTGCACCTGACCTGAGTTCGTGGAAGGGAGAGTGAAATCTCGGCGGTTCCTGGTTGCAGCTGCTGGTAACTGCCACATTGTGGCTCCATGCCTGATTAAATCATTCATGATGTACGCTTAACCTTGAAACACCTTTTATATTAACACTGTTTATTACATTTTTCACGATGAGTGTTGTGCGCTTTGTTTGTTTTGTTATTACTACATCATGCTGAGAGACCTGCCCCAGAGTATCTGGGAGAAATACAAGATCAGATGTGGTGTTCTACCTCAGAAATATGCCCAGTTCATCTTTAAACACCACGTCAGTTTTGAGCTGTACAGCGAGTGGACACAAAATGTCAATTATGAAGCCAATAAATAGAAGAAGGCTCTTCCAGGAAATTTAAATAGAACAATTATGGAGGAAGTGAAGTGCAATTTTAAAGCTACCAGTCTTCTTCTGAAAACCATGAGACAGCATCAATAGCCTTTTGAGGCATACAAGGGCTCTTCCCTGAAGGTCCATCGACTTGTTTGATGTTTACTAGTTAAACATTTATTTACAAATAAAGATGCACCACCAATGTTTTTAATCATGAAAAAAACAGTTGATTTTTAAAATTAATTAATTATTTAATGCTTATTTTCTATTTCGTATGTCTGGAGCTGGGCAAAGACAACGTGCAGGAACCCCCCCCATTGGTGCAGGAAACTCTCCCAGCAAAACTGCCAAGTAAAACACAGTGCTCAAATCCATGCATTCCATGTCCCTTCCCACCAAACCCTAATGTACTGTACTGTAAACCTCTAGTCCTATTGTAAAGTGATGTATCCCATGCCATGCATGATTTGTCCCCTCCCCCCCCCCCCCCCAAAAGCAGAAGATACTGTAGTCATAATGTACTGTTCCCCATGTCATGCCCTTTCTCCCCAAACACGCCAAAAATCTGGATTGAATAATGTACGGTGCGATTGTAAATATAAAATATTGTCTCTTTCTTTACAGACCAAGATGTCCAAGAAGCACTATCCACTGTGAAGGAGAAAAAGACCAGATTGTAAATTTGGAAGAAGAGGAGACATTGTATTTTTGTATTATGCATTTTCCTTCTTTACATATACTTTTTGGTGTGTTCATGTTTTACTGTTTAGACACTTACAGTAGTACAGGTAAAGTTGTAAAGGCATTTAAATAAATATTAAATATCTAACATACAGTACAGTACCGTATACAGTATATCAAACGTGAATTATGTTGCTTTTAGTGCTTAAATAGTACTATCAAAAAATAAAGTACTGATATAGTTTAAATATAGTATATCTAAATACTGTTAATCTTTGACATACACTATAAAAATCTTTAAAATCCAGTACATACACTAATGTAAAATAATAAATCAATTTAAATATATAAAAATGTCTCATTGAGATACTGTACAGTATGCTACAGTATATAACTACAGGATAGCACATAAACAGTGTTTTTACTACAGTTTGTACTGTACAGTACAGTAGATACACAAAGAGCAGTACTGCAGTACAGTTTTGATTTGCTTTTAGTGCTTAAATAAACTTACAGTAAAGTATATACACTATACTATGTAAATCTAGAAAATAAAAGTTGTTTTAACTAGTTATATACACTACCAGCAGTACTGTACAGCAGTACTGTACAGTGTAGCAGATATTTAGCGACTCTGTGAGGAAATGCGTACTGTACAGTAACACGCATGTGCAGTAGTGTACTGTACATTCCTCACATGTACAGAAATATGATGTCACGCATATGCGTTTCAAACGCATGTGCAGAAATGTGATGACACGCATATGCGTTTCAACAAGGTTCCAATTTAACATAAACTTTATTATCCTGTACAAATAAAATATTAAATTAGTTAAAAATACTTTTGTTGTGTGTGTTCATATTTGAAATCTTCTACAGTTCGAGAGTTTTTGTATGGCTAAAATGCAGAAGTTTCTTGGGTGGCGGTGCAGCTGCCTTTGAAAAATCGTGGGACCAAAATTGCAAGTATACTGGGTACAAAACATTTATTAGCACATAAAAAACAGCAACAGACAAACTCTGACGTGTTTCAGCCACCAAGGGCCTTTGTCAAAGAGTAAAGTATTTACAAGACACTTAAGATTTAAATACCCCCTGTTCCCGACCCTTTTTGTGACGTATAGGCTCTCTCCACGATTTTTCAAAGGCAGCTGCACCGCCACCCAATAAACTTCTGCATTGTATACCAACCCGGTTGGAGCACGCCCTACAGCACCTGGATCTCAAGAGACTTGTGAGTTTCCTTTTTCCTATTTGCACTTTACCCATGGCCTGTGACACCCATACAAAATATACCTTATACAGAGGTTAGTGGGAGTCCACAAAGAGTGGCTTTAAGGGTTACTAATGGCAAGGATATAACTACATTGTGCTGTATGATTTGGAAGCAATTCATTGTTTGTACTGCATGGCTGTTCGCTGTGAGCATTGCATAGGAACGTTGGCTCCTATTCCTTCACATTGTATGGCTAAAAGCTAAGGAGCCTCAGAAAGAACGTCTTTCTCAAGTATTGTATATGAACTCATATTTTTAATCTTCAAATTACAATTACACACACACTTGAAGTAATGTACAGGAATAAAAGACAGGTTAAATTGCAATTAGATTTTTTAAGACAACTCGCGATCGCCCACTTCAGTTTCTCTACGGAATTACAGACAAAGCTAAAATGCAATTTTCTGCACTCGATCAAAACATTAGTAAACTTGCGTCTTAACACAGGAAAATTTCAAGAAATCTCAAACCAACACGGGTGTGCAAAGGAATCGTGATATGGAATCGTGAAATGGTCGGATAATGACCACTGCATCAGTATCTGTGATATTGAGGAATCCAAAATACTTTGTGAAAATGGAAAAAGCATACAAACTAGGTCATGTTTGCATAATGGGTGATTGGAATTATCCAGACATATACTGGAGCAATGAGAGTAGCATTATAAATAAAGGAAACAAGTTTGGGGGGTAGACAGACAGAGGGGGGAGGGAGGGTTGGAGAGTGGGTGAGGGAGGCGGGGGGGGGTGGAGGGGAAAATCCCCCTTGGCTCGTCTACGTCTCCCACCTTCGGAATCTGGGTTATTTCCTTTAATAGGGTTTGCGCTTTATATCTTTATCTGAGGCCCTGGGGGGCTATCCATGGGTTCCATGTGTTCCAGAATTGTGTCATTTTTTTGTGCAGCATAGCTGTTAGTTTTTCCATAGACATTACTTCGTCCACCCGTCTTATGACTGTGTTTCTTGCAGGGGCTTTGACCTGCTTCCAGGCAGCTGCTATTGAGCACCTGGCTGCAGTCAAGATTGCAGAGACCAGTCTACTCATGGGTGGGGGTTGGTCGTCAAAGGGTTTACTCAGCACCAGGGACAGTGGATCTAGGGGGAGAGGAATTCCCGTTGTCTCATAGAGCAGCATCTGGATCCTAACCCAGAACCTCTGAATCTCCGGACATGACCACCAAATATGGACCATGTCTCCCTTTTGACCACATCCTCTCCAGCACAGGTCCGGGGTGCCGGGGAAGATCTGTCTCAGTCTACTGTAGCTGCAGTCAGGTACCATTGGAATAGAATTTTGTAGATATTCTCTTTTGTTACTGTGCAGATTGAGGTTTTTTTGCTGCCATCTCCCAGATATCCTCCCACTCCTCATTGTCAATTTGTATATTAAGATCCGCAGACCATTTTTGCATATAGTGGTGGGTCGGGGATTCTGATGCTGACTCTGTCCCCCTATATATCTCAGAGATTAGGCCTCTTTGATACCTGCCTTTAGATGAATTTTTAAGGAACGAGAGCGATTCAAGTATAGTAGTGTCTACACTTCTATATATTAAACATCTTTGTATTGTATATTGTATGTCTTTATTTGTATAGCAACCCAGTGACTTGGAACGGCGCTAAAACAACAGTGCTAGTGCAAATTAATATATTAAAGTGAATTATAGGGTGTAACTAAAAAGATTCTCAACCTTCACAGGGAATATGTACTCATTCCCTTGCAAGTAGTATTGATCCAGGGTAGGAAGGGAGCGATGGTATCAGGAACACCCAAAAAATAAAACAAAAGGGAATAATGGTGCAGCAAGTAAACACAGAATATGGATCTATGACAGATCTTGGCTCTAATAAAATGCCTACTTACAACAAGTAGGTATTAAAACAGCAAATAATGATGTTGAAAAAGAGGTGGTTCGTGGAGACTTCTACTCGCAGTAACAGGTAGGTATTGTAACAGCATATACTGGTGTTGAAGTGGGAGATGGTTCATGCAGGCTTCCACTCGCAGTCAGGGTCATGCAAGACAGGGAGAGGACATAGTGTAGATCATAAAAACGCAAGTTTTATATATAAAAAACACATAGGACATGTACTCACATTGGGTACATACAACACGATCACATAAGATTTTACTTGAGGCAGTTGGTCAGCAAACAAGTTGTTAGAGCTGCAGCCACTTCAATGTCCCTCCACGAGAGTGCCCCCTCGCCGGATCGCAGATGGAGAGCGATTAACGTCACGTCCGGGCCTTGGACTGACGACTTCCGGCTGGAGCAGACAGAGAAGGGGACGGCAGGATCGCAGTGCAGACTCTGTGCCTTCATACGTGGAGCAGCTTCCAGACTGTGTATCAGCTGTGCTGCAAACAAGCAGGCTCTACGCGTTTCGCTGTATGAAACAGCTTCCTCAGGAGCCTAATCACACCCTCAATGGGCTCACAATATATATAGTACAAACAATCAGATAATTAATTAAAAATTAAACCAATTTAATTACACACAGGGTCTCCCCATTAAGGGGTACATAACTCTGTAGTCAAAAAACAACAACGCACTAAAATCACATACACTTTTAAAAAACACAGAAGCATTAATATTAATTGATTGATTATCTCAATTCGCGGGAGAGAGAGGAAGAAAAGAAACTTCAGTTAGTAGATGGTCTAATAACAGTATCAGAGATTTAAGTAATATAATTAAAATATGACAAATATAAAAGAATATAATGAAAAATAAAAATAAAATTAAAATAGAGTAAAATACACATAATGAGGAGTGGGGTGGATCTAATGGGAAAAATAGGAGGAAGGGGGAAAATAAACCACACTAAAATACTGATGAGGGGGAGTAGGTATACAGCTAGAGGAACGGTGTAATTTCGAAAAATCTGCATTTAAACCATTGGGCATCAAGGTGTTTAATCTATGTATCCAATACATCTCCCTTTTGCTCAAATCCAGATCTCTATTACGACCTCTCCAATGTTGGGATACATGCTGAATTGCAGTGAACTGCAAACCTCTAGTGCTGGAGTTATGGAAATTGGCAAAGTGTTTTGAAACACTATGGGCCTCATGCAGTAAGCGACGATTATGTGAAATCGGCAAGCTTATCGATTAGTCATGTTATTGGCGTTTTTCCCTCTCCGTATGCAGTAAGTGCCGAATACATTCAAAATCAAGCCGAAAACAAATCCGCCCACTCTCACGATGATGAGCCGATCACACACAGGTGTATCGGCGTGCGTGGCGGGGTGCTGTTAGGTTGCACAATCACAAATCTTGCTGAATCAGGCGAAACAAGCATGTTTTTGATTGCGCGCCATATTTAAAGGCAACGTGTACTGCTAATCATTCTCTGTGT
>WSYH01016810.1:0-12688 GCA_036426205.1 Ascaphus truei
CGGTGCTGTATCTGTGCTTAGTAGTGAAGGAGCGGCTCAGTGAGTAAAGGCGCTGACTGTGTTTAGTAGTGAAGGAGCGGCTCAGTGAGTAACGGTGCTGTATCTGTGCCAAAAAAGTGACTATTTATTTACAACATAGTGAAGAGCAACACCACCAAGAGTCAACGTTTGTCAACCACATTCTGGATGATGATGAAAGTGCCTGTTAGCACAGTAAACGTTGCCGATTGGTGTGGTTATTTTATTATATGTAAAATAAATCATGTGTCTGTATTTGATGTTCAACGTGCTCTGCGGTACGGTCATGTGGGAAGTTGTTGCAATTGCAAGGATCCATCGTCAGGCGCGCTCCATACGTCCAGCTACCAGCCACCGCTCCCAAACTCACCCTGAGGCCCCCCCCCTGTAACCATTCATCTACTGGAGCGCACAGCGCAGCCCGAGCCAACCATACATGCACACAATACGTGGCTCAGGTCTCCCGGGTCACACTTCCCCGTGAGTGCCACAACTATATCAGCACGGGAACATGCGACGCACTGCACCGTGACAGCACACACTGTATCTCACTATGTAATTAATCAGAGAAGATTCGCACCCCTGATCTATTGACAGTGAGCTGTCCTATCAGAAACCTGCCTATGTGACACGCATCCTGCTCTGATTGTCAAAACTCCCTGTAAATACTGCTCAGTCGCAGAGGCTCACGGTAGACATAATCTCTGTGTTTGCATGGCTTCTCCACAGTCCGTTCTGTTCCAGCTTTGTTTTGCCTTTGCCTGTTGACTGAACCCTGCCTGTAGTCGATGAACTCCAGCTTTCTCCCACCTTACCGGGCTTATGTTGACCATCCGCATCTCTCCATCCCTGACCTCGGATTACTGCGACGATCGTACCTATCAATCTTGTCTCAGTAAAGCACCCTCCCCACCATTGATCCGTACTCTACCATACTGACCTGGCAAAAGTATTCAAGCTTCTCACTTGTCACCAGACTGGCTACTCGCCCTCACTCTAACATCCAGGCGGCTTCACGCGGCTGTGGGTTGGGTTATATACATTACCCCAGGCAGCGTTGGTCAATCTTGTTTGGTGTGAGCAATCGTCACATGCGTATAGCTATGTGACTGACCCCCGTTCTACAAGGATGTCACAGAACTTCCTACTGTTGTAGTGAAAGTCATCAAAGTTGTTAAATTCCCTCTCATGATGTTAATCTAATTGCAGAATTACTGTGTGGAACAACATAAATATTTAAGTCGTAAAGAGTCTTTTTTATTTGACGTAGCGACACTATTTATGATTTGGTGAGACAACAGTTATTTATCCTACTTTCCAAGGAGACTCAGAAAATATTGTTCTGCCCCTGAAATTTGTTCATGACAAAAGCACAATGCAGATGTGACCCACCCACGCGGTTTAGGATCGACTACTCTTGTGTGTCCATGTGCGGAATAAATGAAACTGTTAAACTTTATTTTTGCCCTTCGGCCCGTTTTATGTTTGATTCTTGCTGTGGCACTGCCTTTTTTAACTCTTTATTGCACTTTGAACCTATTTATGATTTGTGACGCAGCAGTTATTTGTTATCATATTTCCAAGGAGGACTCGGAAAATGGTGTCTGCTGGTGATAAACATTTGCTTTTTTGGTTGAACATTAAAAGCAGACATGTAATTAGATGCCAAGTATGATTTATATTACTACTTGTTCCTCTCTCTCCTAACATCTTTTCATTGACATTTGTGTTGCAGCAACACCAGAACAAGACTCATGAATATTAAAAGGGTCTGACAGGAACTTCAAGAAAGTCTAGTGGTATTCACTACAATATTGATATATAGCTTATCCAAGGGATGGGATTCTAATTCATGTTTAATTATAGTTTAATAAATAAGAGATGAGCCCAGGGCAGGCGGAGTGACCTCATTTACAAGCCAGGTTCCAGGGAAAGTATAGGGACATGTACGCAATCATGTGTTAAACATGTTGATTGAAGTGTTACTCGCATTGTTCAAGTTCCGAGTTTCAAGACGACAAGGGGATATGTGGGTGGTCAGCTTCTCTAACACCATCCCAAACCGACGGAAGCCTTTAACTGTCTTAAGATGGAGGTCGTGACGCTGTAAGCGTTGGAGGAACTGCAACACACTGTGAGGACCTGGACAAACATCACCACATCCAGGCATGCCAGTTGACCATCAACGTGCATTGTTATTGGACATTGATATACTTTAATACTTTTGTGAAGTAGTGTTGGTTCTTACCACTATTACAATAAATTGTGTTGGTGCGTGGGAGGGAGGCAAGGAGAATATTGCTACCATTTCGTAAGTGTGGATTTGTCATGACATCATGATCTGTCGTGTGTCTTGCAAGCATTACTGTTGGAAGTTATGTCAAAACCCAGTAGCGCAAGCCACGAGGCCTAGGGGTCACACGTCGAGACGTCCTCTCACATTGCAAAACATTTTTAAAACCTGTTGTTTTTTCCTCCGCATATCACAAGTTACACCATTTACCTCTGTGCTCGACTGCTAAAACCTACCGACACAAGGCCCCTCATTCTCTCCCGTCTTGAGTATACGTTAACACTCCTGCTGTCCGGCCATTCCTGTCTCCCCTACAATCTTATCTAAACGTGCTGCCGAAATCATTAACTATTCCTATCCATTTCCTATAAGCTTATCAGCTTCCTCCACATGCCTGAAATCCCTCTCCCATTGGCTCCCATCAAATCCCGGCATCAAACTCATTCTCACTTTTTAAAGCTTTACACTCCTGCCCCTCCCTTACATCTCAGCCTAATTTCTCGATGCACACCATGCTGACTCTGGTTCCAGATCAAGGATGTTTCTCTTACCCACTTTGTATCTACAAGCCCTTCTCCCGCCTTAAACCTGTTCTCCCGCTGCCCCACACCGACCCTGTGAATGCCCCTTACCTCAATTACCCGACTGAGCACCCTCTCTATCACCTTTAAGAACAGCACCTTAAAAACACAACCTGCTAACGAAGAATATGAGTAGCTAGGTCGCTAACACTATACACCTGATACATAAAGCTTGGCCCCTTGCCAGACTGACCACTTACCTGTATGCACGCCTACGTATCTGTGATGTCCTCCTCCATTAATTAGATTGTAAGCTCATTCTGAGCATGGAACTTATTTTCCTAAAATTGGTACTTTTAGGAATGGTGAGTGTACAGTTATTGTGTAGGGATGGTATGGTCAGGTGCAGGCAGGTATTATGGGGGGTACAGGTGAGTGTTAGGAATGGTTGATGCTAAGGTGTAATGTAGAGATGGTGGGGTTGTACAGGGTACTGTAGGATGGGTGGGGTAAAGGTGTCACTGTAGGGATGGTGGGTGTACAGTGTTGTAGGGAATGGTGGTGTTACAGGTGTAGCTCCGTCAGATACTCCTTATTGGGCTTTTCTGCTTAGTAACCCTGAAGTTTGACCTGACAAAACCCAACCCAGAACTTTCCAACCAAACACTATCACCTACCTATTGGTAAGACCCACGGGAGATATACAAAAAAGCAGTGGGTGATCAGTGCGCAGCTAAACATGTGGTTCTACAAACAGTGCTATTAAATACAGTGCAACGTGATAATAGTTGGACCTTGTAGGGGAAGTCACTATAGTAGGGCTGCAGCCTCTTAGGGTGGCTCGTGCACCCCTAGAACTGGAGAAAGAATAAAGACGGGCGGCACAATGACACATAGTAAAGCACAGTAAAAAGATACATTTTCTACTAAAAAATTAAAGGTTCTGCGTAACATCAATGATATTAAACCAGCAAGGGTTAGTGGGGTTACCACACAGAGGGAGGGCTGGCGGTCACAAGCTCTTCAACGGATGAGATGGGAGACACAGGATACCAGCAGTCGTCATCCAGGACAGAAACCTCAGTGGATCCTTGAGTCACGTTTCCCTCCATCTCAGGGTAACCAGAGTGGTGGGGCGATGGATAAAGTCCGTGAATTGTCCCATAGCAAGGCACAAATGCCCTCCGTGAGTCCCACAGTTTGCAGCAGAGCACCGATAGCATGCCCTCAGTCCCGTGGTGCGCGCGCTGATGACGTCACAGGATTCCCCTCTATTGCAAAGCGTAGAGGAGTGTCCACAGGCGGTTGTAAACGCACACAGGGCGGCTGTTGCACACAAAACGCAAGCGGTGGAGACAGGGACAGGGAGGCACAGACAAGAGTATATTTGGCTAAAATTTGGGTCAGACAGATGAGCATAAAGACCTTCCAACGCATTTCGTAACTGAAAGTTACTCTTCGGGAATCACATGTAACTTTCAGTGTTGGATTAACGAGGACTACCTGTAGGTAAATACTTTATCTGTTTTTCTTCATAAGTGAGGGCCATTTAGTTAAATTCTTAGCCAAAGTAATATAATGTTTCATCCAAAGAATTTAACTGAATGACTCTCACCTCTTACAAAAAAAAAAGATAAAACATAAGAGTAAACTGATATAGATTGTGTCCTATTGGATGTAGCACGGGTCTTTTGTAGGGTCCTATTCTAAAATGGATAATGAACATTCATATCCATTTATAATACCTAGGGCGAGCACCTACTCACTCCATTGACAGCTGCGGGTTCCCCTCATAGTTCGCCTATTCTATAAGCCTTCATAAAAAAATCACTGGGTCGTTTACGGCCCCAGTGTTTGAGCGTTGCTATCATGATATTCAGAAAGCCCCGATTACCTGTGATAACAAAATTCCCAAATGGGCGAGTAGCCGGCGATGGGATGATCGCCTCTCTCAAAAGGCCTCACCCGGCGATTGTCCCATTTGCAGAGAGAGCTGCCACAGTACACTAGTATTAAACATTTTTATAAAACATCTTAATTACCTTGCGGCTAGCCACTAAGGCAATGAAGTGGTTAACTACCAGTGCCCGCTTTATTGTGGGTAGCGTAAGGATGAAGGTGGTATTTGGCCCTTGGTGGGTGTTTAGGTTTCGCGGGGGGGAGGGGGGAAAGGGTTGCGGGGAGTTAACCCCTTTAATTACCGTAGAGGTTGGTACCGCTAAGGTAATGAAGGGGTTACCCCTCATGCTACCACCCGGTACGCCTAAACATCTACCCTTGGGGCTACTACCCGCTTCACCCAATCCCTGTACCCACAATAACAAAAATACACACAACAGCCCTATTACCCACAACACTGCCATTACTGTATGGCGTTGGGGTGGGTGGGGGTTATTGGGGGTTAGAGGAGGTGGGTAGGTAGACTGTGTGTGTATTTTTGTTAGTGTGGGTACAGGATTGAGTGAATAGGTAGTAGCCCCAAGGGGATGTTTGGCCTACCGGGGTGGTAGCTGGAGGGGTTAACCCCTCATTACCTGTAGCAGTATTAATCACTAAGGTTTGAAGGGGTTAACTTAAAAAACACACCCCTACGCCCTGCAAAGCCTATACACCACCAGGGCCAATACCACATTCACCCACCCCGTAGCCACAATAATTGGCACTGGTAGTTAACACCTTCATTTCCTTAGCAGTTAGCCGCTAAGGTAATCGAAGTTGCCTGTAATGTATTTTATTGCATTGGATTAATGCCGGGGAATCCGGTGCTAGATTAATGGATATCCGCTCCTGAGACTCCCGGCATCAACACGATGGCAGGAAAAATGTTTTTTTTTTTTATAAGTCCTCTCTCGCTTGCTTCTCTGCAGGTTCTCCCAGCTTCACGCCATTCTAAAGCCGCGATTAAGCTCGATAAACTATCGATGCTATTAGAATTGCATGAAGTTTCAGAACCTGCCGATAAGTGGCTTATCGCCGCGCACCTGGCGATCTTTTGTGGACGGCTGAAAAATTGGCGATCATGCCTTTATTGCCCACTTATCGAGCTACAGAAATAGCAGTAGGCATTTTGGCCAAAAAAGGCCTCAATAAGTGGGTATCGAGGCATATAGAATAGACCCCTTTCTCTTTTATTTCTTACCTCTACCTTATATATATACTATTCTCTCTCTCTCTCTGTACATCTCTCTCTCTCTCTCTCTATATATACTATAGAGAATGGATTTGAAACCAAACAAAAGTCTGTGACATAATGGTGAAGAAATTAAAATGGCGATGGCCAGACATATCAAGATGAAATTACCATTGTTTGGACAAGATGATACTCAACTGGATTTCAAAGGAAGTTAAAAGACGATGACCAAAAGTAAGATGGAGGATTAAATCATAACATTTTGTTGTAGTAACGTGGGGAAGAGAGGCTGTAACCGCAGTATGTGGAAGATCATTAGAGAGGCTTCATGCAGCCAGTGGTGGAGACAAGGGATGATGATGATATTATTAGTTACAAAAAAGAAAGCTAGTGGAAAAAAGTAGAGATGGGAAAAAAGGGACGAAAAGTAATAAAGAGTTGTATGTCTCAAAAAATGATTATTTTAGAAGGTGTAAGTATTGCACAGACATTTCTTTCTAGGAAGACACTTCTCCAACAGAATGGTACGTGTATAGTTGTCTAATCACCTCCTGTAGCAGACACCCATTGGTAACCCAAGTGCTTCTTTTTCCCCAGGTCACAATGCAAACATCCCAACTCAGGGAAGATAGAAGATATAAATAGTATAGATCTTTTTCTCTCTTTAATTTTAAAAGAATACACTAGCATAAATATAGATAATATGTGCTTTGAACAGCAGAAAGTCCTGTGAGAAGCTCACTCTGAGACGTCAACCCCAGGATGTTTCCCTCAGACTCTGCCCCCACACAGACGGCGTCATGGACATGGATGGACACCGCAAAGACCGTATTGCAGGCTCACTCACAAAGTTGCCTATTTGAACCTGACCACGCTCCTTCACCCTTGTCAGTGTCAGACAGAGCAACATTTCTAAAGCTTAGCACCCTTATGTGGATCTGGGCCTAAATGTTACTAAAAGGGTGCGTCTTGCTCACTCTTTCTATTCATTCTTGGTGGCTCCTTGGGGTGTGAACATCCGCATAGCAAAAGTAGTAGTTTAATGAAAAGCACCCCCAAAAATAAAAACAACCCCCCCCCCCCCCCATCCATTCATACACTCCATCTGAGAGGGAAAATTACAGGTTGTTGGCAACTTTCACAGCTGCCCAACCAACATTACAAGCTGGCAGACTGCTGACCATGGTGCTTGCTGAAATAGGTTGATTGCTTTCTGAGCCAAGTGCACATTGTTGGAACTTTACATTTTAGAGCGATTTGAGCCACAGAACTACAGTATGTGGGGCAATGTGGACTCGGTATCCATCCAGGTCTATCCATGCAGGCAGCAGAGCAGCTACTCGCTAAACTCCTTGCTCATATTCAAGCCTATTCAGTGCTTGAGGGGTGCATGTTCTGCATTATCCTGGGTACTTGCAGTGATGAGGGCTAAATATAACACCATGGTATCAACAGCAAGCAGCATAAGTGATGAACTATTCCACCTTTGCGGGAAATACAAGTTTCCTAAGCGACTGGGTTATCCTCAATCCTTCTGGCTATACTGGTGAATAATTAGGTGCAGGTTTAATGTAGGTGTCAATCCTGTCTTCTTGTTCACGCAGTCAATAACACCAGCATGCTGTTCTTAGTGTTAATGGCAGTTTCTAGATAACATTTGCAGAGAAAATTAGATTTTTTTTTAGAAACATCGAACATACACCCCTGCTAGCTCTGCTTGGATTTGTGCTCTTTCCCCCTCAGCTGTGTTATACTCACACTAGTACTCGGAGTGCCTCACATATGTGGTTGCTCTGCTGGAATGAGATAAGAAGTATATTAATTGATGGGGAAATACCGTTTATAATGTTCTGTGTGTATATGAGCTTTACCCAGCTGGAAGCGTTAGGCTTGTTTTGTTTAGTGCAGGGATTTATTTGCCCAATTTGTTGCTTTATGGCAGACAGATATGCAATCTAATATCATGTCACCTGTCCTGGGTTCTACTTAACAAGCAGTCATCAGATTTCTTGGTCCTCTCGTAATCACCAAATGTAGCACGTTTTTCTCACAGAGCCTCCCTCTCCTAAATGATTTAGCACCTCCTCTGCCCTGCTCAAGCCCATGCCACAGTGCCTGAAATGAAACACTGCTGATTCACAGAGAGGAAAGAAGCCTCAAAATCAGGAGCAGAAGAGAAATTACAACCATGTTAAAGACGGGTAACTAGGCAGTTTCTTAGACCTCCCCCCCCCTCATTCTCTGAGCTTATGTGCAGCAGTGGAGAGCGAGCAAAATGCAGTAGGATAGGAACCACAGGCAGGCAGGCTGCATGGAGGGTTTTAATGTTGCAGCAAAAGAAGACTGATGATCACAGCCTCGCTGAAGAGATGACACTGTGGTCGTTGTGGTAGTGACACCTTTCAGTTCTTGCCTTGATTGATCTTGCTTTGGGCAGCGGAATGTGGGGTCTACCTGGGGTGGGAGGAACCATGGATTTGCTGTCCTTTGAATTCCCTGCTAGAGGTGCTATGCCATCTGCAGAACGCAGCCTCTGTCACAGGCTCTTCTTCTCACAGGTCAACTACAGTGTGCGAGTCTGTGAGTCTGTGAGCCAGAGACAAGCATACGTGAGCTTGCAGAAGTACCCACCTCACCCAGGTCACGCATCTAACACAACTGGCTTTAGTCCTCAGCCACCAGGAGTTTTTTTTCTGTTGCTTACTCTTCTAGCTATCAGACTGTATTTCGAACTGGTGGATCAAATGGATGGAACTCTATAAATCATCCCATCAATATGTTGAATATCATTTTTTTCTGGCTGTCCCATGTGACTTACAAAACAGCACAAACAATTCAGTGATGGAAGAAAACACATTCCCTTAGACAAGTTCTAAGGCGGATCAATACCTTGTCAAATGGGTAGTCAAGTCTTATGTTACCAAATACATTGGAACAGTATTAGTCCTCTGGGAATCCGATTTTCCGTTGTTACCATATTATATCTACTGGATAGCAAAGGGATTATCATACCCTCCTTGGGGGAGTTTAGGAATAGATTTAGACTTCAGTTTCCCCCAAACGGTTTATAACCTAGCAAGTGTGTTATCTGTGCATGTGTTTTGCAGCTAACGCATAAACAGGCAGTAATCCCAGCAGAATTGTGCCAAGTCTGCTATGACTCACCATGTCCTCTGTGTCTGCAAATTAAAAACGTTTTGTCTCTATGGGAATCTTACATAGGATTTTCCGTTAGTGAATTCTCCCTGGACGAGCAAAAGGGTAATGAAGCTTGATACATACTATACTTTCATTGAGTAAAATAATTTTCTGTATTAATATAACATACACCGGTTTTCAGGTCTTCTACTTTATATTCTGGTGTCCTTGATATTGGAATCTTGTATTTAGAGTCTGGCAGAATTGCAGAAAATAATAATGCAAGACATGTAAGTTATCTTCCTTGAATATATACATCTCCAGCTCTATATCAGTTTCAACGACCGGTACATACAGTATTGCTCCTCTAATAAGTAACACCATGAAAGGGAATGCCTATGCATGTGCCCTGGTGTAGCAGGAATACTTTCCCCTATGGATGGCATGATTTACAAATCCAGGATTCCCATCTGAGCTTGGCACCAAGAACCAGACTAGATTGCCACCGTTGCAGGTATCATTGGGTGCTGATCTCTCTGGAAATTCTTAAGCTCTGAATGAAGAGCCAGCAGCAGTGTCTTCATCCTTGGTTTGTCTCTCTGGCCTCTTGCCCTTCCCAGTACTTTGTATAATAAGATGAGCGAACATTATTATTCCCCACTGCAATATCTCACATCTCAGAAAGTGATCCTGCATTTCCTTTGCGGAAGGCAAAGTAACATCTAGCCCACAAGTCTACATTAATGTACAATCTTCAAACCTCCCATTACTCTCCTTTAGTATTACTCAAGAGCTATTAACTTCCCCTGCCCTGCTTTACAGGATATGAAACTGGCCCCAGGTAAAGACGGCTTTTAAACAAATTAAAAGGCTATTGCATCCATTCCTGTACCTAGATTATTTCATTTAGCAAAAAGAGCATTTCATTGTATCACCGTCACGTTAGCTGTCTGAGAGCTCTCTGTAAAGCTGCAGTGCTAGCATTAACAGAAAACAATTGAGAAATAGTGTGTAATATGGCAATAATAAGGGCATGCTCCATCTGACAGTTCTTCAATTTTTTTGCAATGCAAGCATGTCATTATTCACACAGGAGACAGGTACAGTACTGCATCTCAAGGAAAATAGGTATCAAGCAAACAAAAAAATATAGAATATGGTATATAGAAAAAATATAAGATATAAAGATTGAGTTTTCACGTTGAAAACATTGAGGAGTTGGTTGTGTGACAGTGAAATATATGTCTCATCAGGGAATAACAGATGTTGAGAAAGAACATGCTGCAGAATAAAGCCATAGTGAGTATATTTGCCATCTTCCAGCCCTTGACTTGAGGGAACAGAGACCCCCCCCCCCCCTCCCTCTCAATTTGTGGTTTTTATTTGATACAGCCAGCCCTGATCGTCTCCAACCACTTCCAACACTGATATACTGTACAGTTAATATATATTTTATATTATATATCACATAGGTCAATCTAGCACGACCGTAAGCTTTGAGCTTTGATGTATCCTGACATGTAGGATCCTAACTCACGGTCATTTAAGATAGGAGATGATTCCATAAAATGATGGCGGTTCCCCTGGTTTCTTGGCTAGGTGTGGGTGAGAAATGTACCACATTGAGAGCAGTGTCCAAAACCTTTGACTGTAGCGGGGAGAAAATGATGCATGCCAAACATACCACAGTGACTCAGTGTCTATTAAGCCTGTTATCCCACATTTGGCAAGACACAGACATAGATACAAACTAAATGGGTATATGGTGTATTGTGTATATCAATCCACGCTTACAAATAAACACGGCACAGTACAGTATGAATGTCTCTGCCAGCATCAAAGCTCAATGCTTCAGGAATACAGACAGTTTAATGAAATGTTATGCCTCGCTATACAATGTATCAACAAGAAATAGATGACTGCTTTTAATGTGTAATAGTATTTAGCTTGCTTTAGGATAAATATAGGAATGTTTAATTTGTGATTTTTTTGAGAAGGACAATAATTTTTAATAGCAATATAAATATATATATGTGTGGGTGTGTGTGTGAGATATCTATATATATATATATATTATATAATTATATATATATATATCTATCAAAGGTATAGGCACACCATAAATATGCGAAACATATACATATTTGTGTGCCTATACCTGTGTATTTTTTTTACGGTAAATTATGGTACTCGGATAGTAGCACCTTTTCACTAGTCCGGTCTATTATATATAAACACACACAAACACACACCCACACACAAACACACACACACACACACACACACACACACACAACCACACACACACACACACCACACACTACTTATGGTCCTGTGAAGGAAGAAAATACAATATGGTTTTCTTCATAATATAAAATCATATGTTAATTTTCTCACAAGACCTGTGGGTGCCTGTAATTTTACTGATATGTCACTATAAAAAAAATATATATATTTTATATATATATATATATATATATATTTTTTTTTTTATAGGACATATCAGTAGAAATTACAGGCACCCACAGGTACAGTACCACAGGTACAGGTACAGTATATATATATATCTATATAGATATATATATATATATAATATCTATATAGATATATAGAGATATATAGATATATATATATATTATTAGATATATAAATATATAGGCATTACCTGGAAGAAGGTGCCGTTCAGAGGACCGAAAGTCGGTTTGTTGTGGTGCTGGAATGTTTTAATACATATACTTTTGGATGACGTAGTGTGCTGTCTCTTTTGCCAGTTTCATACCTGGTGAGTTTGGAATATATGTGTGTGGTGTGTGTGTGTTGTGTGTGTTGTGTGTGTGTGTGTGGTGTGTGTGTGTGTGTGTGTGTGTGTGCAAATCCAGTTAAATGGGGTTTTGTTTTGATGATATTTATATGTTTAGTAGTGAAGGAGGGCTCAGTGAGTAAAGGGCGCTGACTGTTGTTTTATAGTGAAGGAGCGGCTCAGTGAGTAACGGCTCTCTCACTCTGTGTTTAGTAGTGAAGGAGCGGCTCAGTGAGTAACGGCTCTCACTCTGTTTTAGTAGTGAAGGGGGCTCAGTGAGTAACTGCTTCACTCTGTGCTTAGTAGTGAGAGAGCAGCTCAGTGAGTAAAGGCGCTGACTGTGTTTAGTAGTGAATGAGCGGCTCAGTGAGTAAAGGCGCTGACTGTGTTTAGTAGTGAATGAGCGACTCAGTGAGTAAAGGTGCTGACAGTGTTTAGTAGTGAAGGAGCGGCTCAGTGAGTTAAGGCACTCACTCTGTGCTGTAAGTGAGGAGTGGCTCAGTGAGTAATGGCGCTGACTGTGTTTAGTAGTGAAGGAGCGGCTCAGTGAGTAACGGCGCTGTATCTGTGTTTAGTAGTGAATGAGCGGCTCAGTAAGTAAAGGCGCTGACTTGGTGCTTAGTAGTGAAGGAGCAGCTCAGTGAGTAAAGGTGCTGTATCGTGCTTAGTGAGTGAAGGAGAGGCTCAGTGAGTAACGGTGCTGTATCTGTCTTAGTAGTGAAGGAGCGGCTCAGTGAGAGTAAAGGCGCCTGACTGTGTTAGTAGTGAAGGACGGGCTAAGTGAGTAA
>WSYH01001701.1:0-29259 GCA_036426205.1 Ascaphus truei
CCTGTGTCACCCTCCCCCTCTCCCTGTGTCACCCTCCCCCTCTCCCTGTGTCACCCACCCTCTCCCTGTGTCACCCCCTCTCCCTGTGTCACCCACCCTCTCCCTGTCACCCTCCCCCTCTCCCTGTGTCACCCTCCCCTCTCCCTGTGTTGTTCTGACTATGAATTTATTAAATGTATTTTATTTATATATTTTATTTTAAAGTGGGGTTGGGGGCGGGACTATGGGCAGAGTTGGGGGCAGGACTAGGGGTGGAGTTGGGGGCGGGACTAGGTGGCGAGTAGATTTTTTGGTTGGGCGAGTAGATTTTGGGTGATTTGTCGAACACTGTACATATATATACACACATATATATATATACACACATGATTTACCAATATACAAATAAATGTCTCCGGGTTAACAAAAACATGCTCCAATAAAAATACCACTTATCCATAACATCCTCAATGAAATACAATGCTATTTCGTAAACAAATCAAATGTAATCATTCAATTTAAAGCATCAAATGCCAATCCAAAGCCTCAAATGCCACTTAAAACATTGCATTTACATTGTATACATGCTGCATAAAATGTAAGCTACATGTAGACGCTGCAAATCAATGTTAACAATACAATATTCCAACTAAAATAGCATTATATCAAAAGAAGTATACAATGTAATCCAATAAAGTCACCATCAATCAATTAGCATACATTAATTACATCCCCAAACAATTAAAATAGCATCCAAACCAATTACACAATTAACTATAGCAACCGTTAAAGAGAACAAGTTAGCATCATACAAAATAGGACACCAACAATTACAATATAGAAAAGCAAGCCTCACCATGACCTAAAGTACAGCATAGAAGCCCAAAAATTATATCTATCTAAATCTATCTATAAAATACATTTAACACACATCTATGCATAGCAGCATAGCCAAAATTATTTACAATAGTGCAAAGAAAGCTTTTACAACACTATCATTTCTTACCCTGTATGTATATATCTCTCAGGGTATATATATATATATCTCTAGACATACATACATACATACATACATACATACATACATACATACATACATACATACATACATACAGTGGCAAGAAATGATGTACAATAAAAAAAATAAACACATGAAAAAAGCAAAAAAAACCACAGTTACATTAAATACATTTCTTTAGTTAACTTACCATTACTTGACCCACTCACCGACTCCCGTTGATCAGCTTACTCACGATCCAATCCATGAACAGGAACCCATAAAATAATAAACCAGAAAATAATAAACATTAAAATAATAAAACACGACAATCCAGGGGTCTTCTACTTGTAATCCATCTTCATCTGTATTCTTGTATCTTCTTCCGGGGTCTTCTTCCCGTCTGCTGCCACGCCCTGGTCTTCTTTCTTCTCTGGAGGTCCTTCCTCCTCGGCGTCTGGCTTCAAAATGAGACGACATAGGCTTTTAAAGGCCTATGACGTCACATTTTCGTCATCGCTCCCACGGCCTTGATTGGGCCGTGAAAACCATGTGTTTTGGCCGATCCAAAATAAAATGCCAATCAGAATGGCTTTGCTTCAATTGCCTTTAAGATGACGACATTAAAAGAAACATGGCCGGCCTCACATTGTACGGCAGCCAATCAGAGCGTGGGAACTCCATCCCAACTCTGATTGGCTCTAGTAGACCATGTGACAGAGGCTTGGTGAAGAACGGATATGACATCATTGAAAGCCTGTCACATGGTATGTTCCTACCCTGGACGTTACTGTCTCTGCCACAAGCCGCCCAGGCTTGTATCCTGGTGTACTAATCTCTCTAGTTCTTCCCTGGTTCCTGTTTCCTGAGGCCTGCTGCTAGTTCCATGCAGAGGCCCATTCCTGACTTCTGTGCTGAAGCGTTGTTTCCTGAGGCCTGCTGCTAGTTCCATGCAGAGGCCCGTTCCTGACTTCTGTGCTGACGCGTTGTTTCCTGAGGCCTGCTGCTAGTTCCATGCAGAGGCCCGTTCCTGACTTCCGTGCTGAAGTGTTGTTTCCTGAGGCCTGCTGCTAGTTCCATGCAGAGGCCTTTTCCTGACTTCGGTGCTGAAGCGTTGTTTCCTGAGGCCTGCTGCTAGTTCTATGCAGAGGCCCGTTCCTGACTTCTGTGCTGAAGCGTTGGTTTCCCAGACGCTGCCCTGCGGTATACTTCGGCCAGCCTGCTGTCTCCCCCTGCTGAGACCGGCGTCATGGGCCGAGGCTGCTCCTCGCGCAGAGGCCACTCCCATGCTCACGCTCCTAAGCTGAAGCGGGGAACTCCTGACTACCTGTTGCCGAACTCCTGCTTGAATAACGACGATGCTGCCTTCTCCAATCCTGACCCTGCTACGTACGACTATGAACTGCGCACTCCGGATCAGTCTGCGCGGACTAAGGTCGGTGATTATATAACCCCACCTCAGCCCCGCGGTCCGGTCTCGGTTTGTGGCGAGCACAATCATAACACAATGCCACCGGGGCACAGCATTCTTTTTCCAGTTCTACCCAACACCTTAAGCTTGGGTGTGTGTGCCACTGGGTAATTTGAGATAATTGGGCCGCTCTGAAATACGATAACAAGCAAGGTACCGCTAACCCCCCTCTAGGTGTGGGCCTAATAAGCGTGCTAGTTTTAATATGTGGTGTTTTATTACCCCAGACGAACTTCACCATAGCGGACTGCAGCCGGAGGATATCATCCCTGACTTCTTGAATCGGGAGGGTCTGGAACAGGTACAGGATTCTGGGGAGGAGATTCATTTTTATACTCTGGATCCTACTGATCCAGGATATTCCGTAACCTGACCATCGCCTGAGATCTTCCTTCAGGGTCCGTATCAGTCTGGGGTAATTTTCCTTGTATAGTGCGCTATAGTGTTTTGTAATATTAACCCCTAGGTATTTAATAAAGGAGGCTTGCCATTTAAAGTTAAAGTTTACAGCAATTAATTTTTCAGTGACCTTAGGCAGGTTTATATTTAGGGCTTCTGACTTTGACTGATTGATTTTGAAACCAGATATCTTATTAAATTACCCCAACAGACTAAGGACATTTGGCAGAGAGGTGAGGGGCTGTGATATTGTTAATATCACGTCATCAGCATACAGTGCCACTTTATGTGACTGCTCTCCGATTTGTACTCCTGCTATATTTGGGCTGAGGCCAATATGTGCCGCCAGTGGCTCAATGCAAAGTGCAAAAAGGAGAGGAGACAGGGGGCATCTCTGTCTGGTGCCACGCTTTATCAGGAATTCCCCCGATGGGAAGCCCTGGTGCCTGACCTACGCCGTCGGTCCCTGGTACAGAGCGAGAATTGCGCCCATCATTCTCCCACCTAGGCCAAACTCTGCAAGCGTCTCCCTCAAGTAGGGCCAGTCAATTCTATAGAATGCTTTCTATGCATCCAGACTAACCACCATAGACGGGATATTTTTCTTCTGAGCCAAATCGATTAAATCTATTATCCGTCTGGTGTTATCTGCCGCCTGTCTCCCACATATGAACCCCACTTGATCTGCGTGGACCAGCTTCAGCATCACCTGGTTAAGGCGGTTAGCCAACAATTTGGAAAAGATTTTAGTATCCGAATTAATCAGAGAGATGGGTCTATAGCTTTTACAATCAGCTGGTTCCTTCCCTTGTTTATGGATCACTGAGATAGACGCCTGGAGCATAGGGCCAGGGGTGGTTGCACCCTCCAGGAAAGAATTACAAAGCTTTAATAGATGAGGAGCCAGCAGATTTCAAAATTTCTTATAATATAAGTTAGAGAAGCCGTCCGGGATAGGGGCCTTGGATGTCTTCAGTGATTTCATAACCACCAGCAGCTCCTCCAAAGTGAAGTCTGCCTGTAGTGCATCCCTCTCCTCTCTGAACAATCTAGGTAACCTAGCCTCTTTTAGGAATGTCTTCAGTTGTGTGCGTGGCCTTACTCTGGGTAACCTTCGTCCAATCGTATAAGGTCACGTAGTATGCTTTGAATTCTTCTACTATTAATTTGGGGTCAGAAGTGAGGTCTTCCTTCTTTGTCCGAATTGCCTGAATATGAAAGTTTTGGTTTCTATCTCTACGTTTATTGGCAAGTAGGGAATCTGGCTTGTTCGCTTTTTCAATTTTTTTTCGCTTAGACCATGACAACTCTTTTTCAGCTCGGGAGGCCAACAGTAAATTTAGCTTTGTTTTGGTGTCAAGGAACTCCTTAAGGGTCGATGATTCTTTGTTTTCTTTGTGAAGGGTAGACAGGACCGCCAATTCAGATTTTAACATATTGATCTTTTTGTCCTTTTCCCTCTTGCGCCTGCTTGCGATCCCTATGAATTCTCCTCTCAGGGTTTCCTTATGGGCTTCCCATAGGGTGGACTGTAAACCACACTGCCAATGTTTTCCTGAAAGTAAACCCTGATTCTATCCCCCACTTTCTGTTCAATCTCTGGGATTTTTAGCAATATCTCATTGAGTTTCCAGTTCGCTCCTGTCTGTCAAGCCTGAAATCAGTGCACCGCAGCTCAATAGGCGCGTGATCTGACCATGAAATGTCATGGATTCCCGAATGGGAGATCTTTGGAACCATTCTGCTAGACACAAAGAGGTTGTCTATCCTACTGTATCTGTCGTGGGGATGGGAATTAAAGGTGAAACCCATCTCTCTTTGGTGCTTCTCACGCCAAATATCTATTAAATTGTTGGTTCTCAGTCCCCTAGACCAAGAAACCCTAACGTTCGTTCGCTTGTGACCCACTGGGGTACATCTTTCTAGTGCTGGGTCCAGTGTCTGGTTAAAGTCACCCCCTACCACCACACAGCCTTGTGCTATTTTACTAAGTGTTAAGAAAAAATTATCTATGAATGCTTCTGCTTGTTCATTTGGAGCATAGACAGTTGCCAGGGTTATGGGTTGGCCACGGATGTCCCCGATTACAATTAAGAATCGGCCATTTTTGTCTTTTTTAACAAGTTTAACATTCAGTGGCAAACGGCTGTGAATTAGTATTGCAACTCCTCTTTTTTTTTTGCTAGCTGAGGGCGAGAACCAACTCTTGAATATATGATCTATGTACTTTGGGGAACTAGTTTTGGAAAAAAGTGTCTCCTGTAACATAAGAATGTCTGGGTCAGATTTTTTATAGTCCATTATGGCCACTTTTCTCTATTAAATCCCTTCACATTGTGGGAGAGAATCACAATATCCCTACCCATTTGTGAAGACCCAAACCTTTGCTTGTCCGTAGGAATTTTGGGTAAGTGGGAGGGCCTTATACAAGGGTCGCTCCGCCGAGGTCTTTCGTTTCATATCTGTGCTCCTTGACAGCAGGGGGGAAAAACAGAGGGGCACACAACAGGGAAACATTGAGACACTGACAACGAAACATATAAACACATGATTACAGGGATCTAGGCAAAAAGCTTAAGGCAAGGACCTCCAAGGTAGTATTTTCTGAAATACTACCAGTGCCATGCGCTACCGCAGGGAGACAGTCAGAGATCAGGGAGGTTAATTCATGGCTAAGAAAGTGGTGCAGGAAGGAGGGGTTTGGGTTTTTAGAGCACTGGGACTCCTTTTCTGAGAGGTGCCATCTATATTCTAGGGACGGATTGCACCTCAATGAAGAGGGATCTTCCCTGCTAGGGGGGAGAATGCTAAAAAGGTTGGAGGAGATTTTAAACTAGGATAGAGGGGGGAGGGGAATGAAACAGATAATGAGCTAAATGGAATAGATGAGGATCCAAGGTGGTATGGAGGTAGAATGAAGGCAAGTGCAAGTTTGACAAGCAGTGAGACACCCATAGTAAATACAGATAATACTAGAAAACTTCTAAAGACTAAACCAAGTGGGAGCAGAAAGGAAGGAGCAGATAAGATAATAGTACAGGCTGAAAAAAAACTTAAATGTGTGCTTGCTAATGCAAGAAGCCTGACAGATAAAATGGGGGAGCTTGAATTAATAGCTGCAAGGGAGCAGTATGATATCATAGGCATTACTGAAACATGGTGGGATGAAACTCATGACTGGACAGTAAATTTAGAGGGTTATTCTCTTTTTCTGAAGGATCGAACAAATAGAAGGGGAGGTGGAGTATGTTTATATGTTAAACCGGATCTAAAACCTATTATAAGGGATGATGTCTATGAAGGGAATGATGAAAATGTAGAGACTTTGTGGATAGCAATTAGCAGTGGAGGTAAAAGTATTAAGAAAATGTTTGTGGGAATATGCTATAAACCACCAAATATCTGTGAGATTGAGGAAGCTAAAATACTTTTGCAAATGGAGAAGGCATCAAAACTTGGTCATGTTTGCATAATGGGGGATTTTAATTATCCAGACATAGACTGGGGCAATGAGATTAGCGTTGCAACAAAAGGAAACAGGTTTTTGGGGGTGCTTAAAGACAATTATATGACCCAAATGATTGAGGAACCAACCAGGAGAGGGGCAGTTCTGGATTTGGTCATATCAAACAATGTAAAGTAATAACAAATATTCAAGTCCTGGAACATTTGGGTAACAGTGATCATAACATGGTCTCATTTGAAATAAATGATCAAAAAACAGATTACTTGGGTACAACAAAGACTTTAAACTTTAGAAAGGCAGATTTTAATAAACTGAGGTCTAATCTAGTAGTAATACAATGGGATGATGTTTTTGCAGGGAAAAAAGTAGAAGATAAATGGGCAGTCTTTAAAACATTGTTAGAAAAGCACCCTTATCAGTGTATACCCTTGGGTAATAAGTATAAAAGAAATAAGTCAAAACCAACGTGGCTAAATAAACAGGTAGGGGAGGAAATGGACAAGAAGAGGAAGGCGTTTAGATTCTTTAAGTCAGAAGGGACAGAGACATCATATCAGAATTATAAGGAATGTAACAAAAATTGCAAAAGGGCAATCAAATTAGCAAAAATGGATAATGAAAAAAGGATTGCAATGGAAAATAAGGTCAACCCTAAAAAGTTCTTTAAGTACCTTAATAACAAAAAAATGAGAAAAGAAAATATAGGACCCTTCCAGTGTGAGATGGGTAGGCAGATTATTGGAGATAAGCTGAGGTATTAAACAAATTCTTTGCCTCTGTGTTTACCAAGGAAGAATCAAGTTCAATAGTAGTGCCGCAGGAGGAAGCCACAACCTCCATATTAATGAACAATTGGTTAACTGAGGAAGAAGTTCATAAGCGACTTGAAAAAATTAAAGTAAATAAGGCACCTGGCCCCGATGGCATACATCCAAGAGTTCTCAAGGAGTTAAGCTCAGTAATAGCAAAATCATTATATTTAATATTCAAGGACTCAATTTCCACAGGCTCAGTACCACAAGATTGGCGTAAAGCAGATGTGGTGCCTATATTTAAAAAGGGAGCTAGATCACAACCGGGAAATTACAGACCTGTAAGCCTGACTTCAATAGTAGGGAAACTACTTGAAGGTTTAATACGGGATAATATTCAGGAATACCTAATGGAAAACAAAATTATTAGTAATAGTCAGCATGGATTTATGAAGGATAGATCTTGCCAAACTAACCTTATTTGTTTCTTTGAGGAGGTAAGTCGGAATTTAGACCAGGGTAATGCAGTTGATGTGGTCTACTTAGATTTTGCAAAGGCTTTTGAAATGGTTTCACACAAGAGGTTGGTGTACAAAATAAAGAAAATTGGACTCAGTAATAATATATGCACCTGGATTGAAAACTGGTTAAAGGACAGACAACAGAGGGTTGTTATAAATGGAACTTTTTCAGGTTGGGCTAAAGTCGTGAGTGGAGTACCTCAGGGACCGGTACTGGGACTCCTGCTTTTTAACTTGTTTATTAATGACCTTGAGGTTGGGATCGAGAGCAAAGTCTCCATCTTTGCTGATGATACTAAATTGTGTAAGGTAATAGAATCAGAGCAGGATGTAATTTCTCTTCAGAAAGACTTGGAGAGACTTGAAACGTGGGCAGGTGAATGGCAGATGAGGTTTAATAAAGATACATGTAAAGTTATGCATTTGGGATGCAAGAATAAAAAGGCGAGTTACAAATTAAATGGAGATATATTGGGGGAATCCTTGATGGAGAAGGATTTAGGAGTGCTTGTAGACAGCAGGCTTAGCAATAGTGCCCAATGTCATGCAGTAGCTGCAAAGGCAAACAAGATCTTATCTTGTATCAAACGGGCAATGGATGGAAGGGAAGTAAACATAATTATGCCCCTTTACAAAGCATTAGTAAGACCACACCTTAAATAGGGAGTACAATTTTGGGCACCAATCCGAAGAAAAGACATTATGGAACTAGAGAGAGTGCAGAGAAGAGCCACCAAATAATACAGGGGATGCATTCTAACTTATGAGGAGAGGCTAGCTAAATTATATTTATTTACTTAGAAATGAGCTCTAAGAGGGGATATGATAACTATATACAAATATATTCAGGACAATACAAGAGCTTTCAAAAGAACTATTCATCCCACGGGCAGTACAAAGACTCGGGCCATTCCTTAAGGTTGGAGAAAGGAAATTTCACCAGCAACAAGTAAAGGGTTTCTTTACAGTAATGGCAGTTAAAATGTGGAATTCATTACCCATGGAGACTGTGATGGCAGATACATAGATTTGTTCATAAAAGGTTGGACTCTTTTTAGATGGGAAAGGTTACAGGGATATACCAATAAGTTACATGGAAAATGTTGATCCAGGGATTAATCCGATTGCCAATTCTTGAGTCAGGAAGGAATTAATTTTTCCCTTAATGGGGTTTTTGTTTGCCTTCCTCTGGATCAATAAGTATTATATAATAGAATAGATCTGTTGTCTAAATTTAGCATAGTTGACTTGATGGACGTACGTCTTTTTTTAACCTCATCTACTATGTACTATATATGTAATGTAAGAACAACCGGTGATGGGCGGGACCAGCCCCTCCCTCCGCCTTCTCTGCTCCTCCTGGGTGTACACCTGGGGCGCAGCTCAGGAAGAACCCCCTCCCACTGCTACAGCCCAATTGGCTGGCTCAGTGAGGACTTTCAGAGCCACTCAGAGGAGACCTTGGCGCTCATGCGGAGACCATGTCGACGGTGGAATGGAAGCAAACCACCCCCCCCTTCTAGCATGAGCTATATGTACAGCAAACAACACCCACATAATAACCCTTGAGCCCCGCCTCCCTCTCTGTGGATGCTCATTTATGACCCCCTCGCTATCCTAAAGAACGAAACTTTATTTTCCTATAACCATCTCTTGTGGTTTCCCCCTCCCCTCATCGTCTGTAACGCTCCCCCTTTCCTTAATTTCTTCTCTAGCGTTCGCTGTTCTCATGCCTATCTTAAACTCTCTCCCTACTCACACCCTTCTTTACCCTTCAATCGATGACCTGCCCAGATAGAGGGATATTTTGCTGCTCTATGGTTGTGTTTGGATGCGCCCCGATTCCCTGTGGCAACTAACTAGCAGAGAGGCCTGAGCTGACCATCAGTTGCCTTATAGCGCGTCTGCTCTCTGCTCATACGGGGCATTGGGGCAACTCGTTTATGCTGCTTCTGGGGCCTATGCTCACCTCTTAGCCTACTTAACTACTTAACCCTTTGCACCCTTTGCTTTATCTTTGTTGCCCCTTACCTACTCTTGTGCTCTATCCCTCTTTTGACCTTGTCGCCTCTCTTTCACCAACCCTTATTTCCCCCCATCGTGGCCCCCGCCATTTACCCCTTTCCTCTGCCCTCCCTTGGCTCTTGTGCTGCTCATCTGTCCGTCTGGGGACTGTAGACGGACTTCACAGAGGTACACAATTGGAGGCTTTTATAAGGTGAAATTATAATAAGGCTTATTGTCCTTTCCTTTTTATCAGGAAATCATCCAAACACAGGGGGGGGGGGGGGGGGAACAAAGCTTAATTCACTTGGGAGTATTTCTAGTGAAATCCCATGCAATTCACAACTCCTAGTTAGAGCAGGTCTCCCCAGCCCAAAACATATAGCATGACATAAGCAGATAGAAGAAGTCTCTTTAGAATGAAAGTCTATCTGTTACTGCTGTAGAGTAAGTTTCTCTGCTCTCCTGGAACCGCACCCGTGCGTGCACAGAAAATCAGCATCCAGGTTTAGAAGTCTTATTTGGTGTCTTGCAATCAGCTCTGCTTTTCTCTACAGAGCTCAAGACATGTGGTGTCCCAAAGGTCAGCTCTCATTCAGACTAAGGAGTCACTTCCTGTCTCAAAGCACGCTTTTTCTCTACCACCTCTAGCAGGCAGGTGGTGTTAGTTAATTTGCAACCAGCCGTTAACCAACACACTGCTGGCTTAGAGGCACATTTGTGAACAGGGATAAGTCCCCTGTTACAGGACGCTCTTGAAATCTCTGGGATCTGGGGTACTCGTCGCCTCTCAATGATGTCTTTGCGATAGCCGCTCCATTGCCCCCTCAAGATGGCATCTTCTTGACTTGCGGTCACTCGTATCCGACACGTCACTCCTCCTCCGGAAGCCCGTGAAGAGGACCTCCCCCAACTGATCTCCCGCCAAACGAGCTCACATCACGGTCCTGCCATGAGGTCTGTGTCCTCCATCATCGCCATCTTGTCGGGTGTGTGTTCCACCGCGGCAACCATTGCTCGATCAGTTAAGATTATTGAATTAATATTTATTTATTTATTTCTATTCTGCGGGGATCTCAGCAATCCGTTTCGCCGAAGCTGCTTCTTTCGACTTCAAGGCCACCCTTTTAGCCGGGTGCCATAACAGGATTGGAGGATCACGTTTTAAAGAGATATCTCACATGCTTAACTGTACTTGACTGGAACAGCGAACTTGGATATTAAACAGGCAATCAACAAATGGATCCTTCTGCTGCTCAGACTTCTTCTGTGTCTGCGCTTCCCGATTTTCTCTCGGCTTTGCAGCCTTCTGCCAGTCTGCCTCCATCGGTTGCTCTCTGTGGGGCATTTCGCGAACACTCTTTCACCCCTAATTTATTAAGACATTTCTTTACCCTCTTTCGATCTCCTTGATGGAGTTGGCCCTCCCTTTTCGAATGACCAGCAGCCAACGGAAGTCCACCTGTACGATTTTCTCGATCCTTAGGATCTTGTAATGGGCTGCAGTATCCTCCTCCTGGATAAGGTAACGGGGATAAATCCTGGAATAGCTGCAGGGTAGCATCTTCAACGGCAGTTCCCCTCCGATTTGTTTTTTGAAAAACTGCATCCCTGGTCTGAAATAATGGAGCCTTGCGATTACAACGCGCGTTGTTCATAGCTGCTGGTCTGCTTCTAAGAGTCTCTATGGCAGCGGTCCATCAACAGTTTCTCTCAGGTAAGTCCCGGGAGTACGCTACTAACCACCGGGAGACGAAACCCCTCCACATCTGTGCTAAGCCTCGGGATGCCACGGACCCTAATGTTATTGTGGCGATTCTCTTTTTTCAGCATCTTCTTGCCTGTCAGCCAATTCGTTTATTTGGGTCTGAAGATGGTGCGTTCTCTTTTCAGATTCTTTAAAGTTTTGGGTTGTAGCCGCCATTTTATCCTCCAATGCTCCAGTTCTCTCTCCTATTCCCTGCACCTTTTCCGCAATTCTTGCATTTCACATGGTAGGGTTTTCAATCTCCCGATCCATCTGTCAAATCACAATGGCGAAACCGGTAATTGTTCGGTCCTTCTGCTGTATCATCCTCGCGTTCGATTCAGAGCCCGCAGTTTAGTTTGGCGCCATTGCTTCGCCCCGCACTCCGTGAGTTAGACTACTTAGGTATTTCTTAACTCCCCCGTTCTCTTTTGGGGTTCTGCGAGCCATCTCTGTATATTCCCATTCGATAATCCTGGGGTATTTTTGGGTCCCAAACGGGAATTTTTTGTGGGTGTTTCGCGTGCTTTATTGTGGTGGGGACGGAAGCTCAAGGCTACATGCCATCCACCTCACCTTCCATGCGCCCCGTCCCATGCGTTTTTAACAATTTTTGTGCCCCATTATTTTATCTGTTAGAAATAACAAAATATTGAACCAATTCAGTAATAATCAGGGATCAGGGGTTAACCCAAGTTATATTACAAGTTCACAAACAGTATCAAGTGGCATTTCTGAGTTCCAAGATGATACCAATTCCGGAACAATGGATTGAGAGTGCATAAGTGGGGTTCTCCATAAATTCCCTGTCTTTGGGGAAAGAGACTCTTTGTTAATGCTATTCCACTACCTAGTGGCACCAGACTAATATGTAATACTAGAGTGACCTGGGGGTGCTTTTGTTTTATACCACCGTGTGGTAGCAACTGCTGTCCGGCATCTCCCCTGCAAAACCACTGCGTCAAATGATGCCGCGTTGCCGTATGACAAATAGTAATCAGCCCGGTGACACAGATCACGTGACGCACTTGTAATTTTATAACAACGCTACATCAATACTTTATGTCACACAAGTCATGCGGCACCATGTTGTCATGGACACATGATGCCGCATGATGTTGTTACGCACGCAGCCATTGAAGAGAGTTTGCAGGGGGATATGCCGGGACGACGCCAGAGGTAAGTGCTCTATTTAAAAATAATTTAAAAATCTACGGGTTTGGCCTTCAGTCTAAGGAGGCAACCCTGCTTCCCCCAGTAGTCCCACCGACCCCCCCCCCCCACCACCCCTGCCTCCATCACCCTCCTGCAGACTGCTTCAGCAACTCCCCCTGGCCAGCCCCGCTCCCAGAAACCCCCCTCAGCAGCCCCGCTCCAAGCAAACCCCTCAGCCTGCCCTCGCTCCAAGCAACTCCCCAGCCATCTCCGTTGAGCTTCCTCTCTTACAACCCCCCCTCCCACTGCCAGCTCCGCTCCAATCTCCTCAGCCGACACCAAGTAGGAGGTGGGTGTGTAGTGTAGTGTGGTGTTTGTGGTTTGCGTGTGGTTTTTGTGGTGTTATGTGTGGTGTGTGCAGTGTGCGGTGTGTGCATGTGCTGTGTGTGCAGTGTGCTGTGTGTGTCAGTGTGCATTTTCTGTGATAGTGTGCTGTGATTGGTGGTGAAGTGTGCGTGGAGTATGTGCAGTGTGCTGGAGTATGTGCATTGTGCTGTGAGTGTGTGCATGTGTGCTGTGAGTGTTTGCAGTGTGTGCTGTGTGCGTGTGTGCTGTGGAGTGTGGGTGCAGTGTGCTGGGGAGTGTGTGTCAGTGTTGCTGTTGGAGTGTGTGCAGTGGTGTGCAGGGTGCCCTGTGAGTGTGTGCATTTGTTCTGTGGAGTGGATGCAAGTTGCTATTAGTGTGTGCCGTTGTGCTGTGAGTGTGTACATTGTGCTGTGAGGGTGTTCATGTGCTTAAGTGGTGTGCAGTGGTGTGAGCAGTGGTGCGTGAGTGTGTTGAAAGTTGTGCTGGTGCTTGAGTTGGTGTGTAGTGTTGCTGTGAGTGTGTGCAGTGTGCAAAAAATGTTCAAATTTTTTTACTTTTTTTTTTTTTTAAACTCGGGGTCCAGCTCAAACCGCGTTATAGCAGATCACGCTATAATGGGGTTGAGCTGTATAGTATTAATTGATAATATTATCACACTAAAAAAGAGAATTTTTTTTTTAATCTGTGCAGGCAACAACCTAACTTGATGCCAGATCAGTAGCACTATAATCCTCTGTGGATTAAGAACATTCCTAAAGGTCAGTTCGTTCCCTCCGAAGTGCAACTGCTCTGATCAGAAGACATTTGCGGTTCGGAGGGCACCATCCCCCCGCTCCATTGTGTGCACCCTCCCCCTCTCATTGTGTTGTAACCTACCCCTCTCCCTGGGTCACCTCCACCCTCTCCCTGTGTCACCCACCCTCTACCGCTCCCTGGTCACCCTCCCTCTCCTGTTGTCAACCTCTCATTCTCTGTGTCATCCTCAATCTCCCTGGTCATCATCACTCTCTCCTGTGTAACCCTCCCCCTCTCCCTGTGTCACCATCCCCCTATAACGTGTCAACCTCCCCCTCTACCTGGGTCACCCTCCCACTCTCCCTGTTGCACCACCCTCTCCCTGTGTAACCCCCTTCCCTGTGTCACCACCCTCTCCCTGTCACCCTCCCCTCTCCCTGTGTCACCCTCCCCTCTCCCGGTGTATATGTCTGAACTATTGAATTTTATAATGTATTTTATTTAATATTTATTTTAACAGTGGGGTTGGGGCGGGAATATGGGCAGATGTTGGGGCAGGACTAGGGTGGAGTGGGGCGGGACTAGGTGGCGAGTAGTTTTTTGGTTGGGCGAGTAGGATTTGGGTGATTTGTCGGAACACGTACAGATTATACACCACATATATATCGATACACACATGATTTACCAATTATACAAATAATGTCTCAGGGTTAACAAAAAACATGCTCCAATAAAATACCACTTATCCATAAATCCTCAATGAAACACAATGCTAGTTCGTAAACAATCAATAGTAATCAATTCAATTTAAAGATCAAAATGCCAATTCCAAAGCCCAAAAGCTGCACTTAAAACATGCAGTTACATTGTATACATGCTGAATCAATGTAGGCTCGGTAGACGCTGCAAACAATGTTAACAACACTATTCCAACAAAATGCATATATCAAAAGAAGTTAAAATGTTAATCAAATAAAGTTCACCAATACACTCAAAGAATTAATTATACATCCCACAAAACAATTTAAATAGCCATCCAAACCAATTACACAAATGAACTATAGCAACCCGTTAAAGAGACAAGTTAGCATATACAAAATAGGACACCACAATTACAATATAGAAAAGCAAGCTCACCATGACCTAAAGTACAGCATAGAAGCCCAAAATTATATATCTAAAATCTATCATAAAAATCATTAACACACATTATGCATACAGCAAGTAGCAAAATATTTACAATAGTGCAAAGAAAGTTTTACAACACTGATCATTTTACCCTGTGTATTATATATCTCTAGGGTATTATATATATATAGCTCTAGGATACATACATCATACATACATACATACAACATACATACATACATACTACATACATACTGTGGCAAGAAATGATGTACAATAAAAAAATACACATGAAACAAAAAAAAACCACAGTTACATTAAATACATTGTCTTTAGTTAACTACCATTACTTACCCACCACCGACTCCCGTTGAATCAGCTTACTCCGAATCCAATCCAGAACAGGAACCCATAAAATAATAACCAGAAAATAATAAACATTAAAATAATTAATAAAACACGACAATCCAGGGGAGCTGGTCTTCTATGTAACTCTTCATCTGATTCTTGTATCTCTTCCGGGGTCTTCTTCCCGTCTGCTGCACCGCCCTGGTCTGCGTTCTGTCCTCTGGAGGTCCTTCCTCCTCGAGTCTGGCTTCAAAATGAGACGACATAGGCTTTTAAAGGCCTATGACGTCACATTTTCGTCATCGCTCCCGGCTGATTGGGCCGTGAAAACATGGTTTGTCCGATCCAAATAAAACCAATCAGAATGGCTTGCTTCAATGTCTTAAGATGACGACATTAAAAGAAACATGGCCGGCCTCACATTGTAGGCAGCCAATCAGAGCGTGGGAACTCCATCCAACTAATGTTGGCTTAGTAGACCATGTGAAGAGGCTTGGTGAAGAACGGATATGACATCATGAAGCCTGTCAATGGTATGTTCCTACCCTGGACGTTACTGTCTCTGCCACAAGCCCGCCCAGGCTTGTATCCTGGTGTACTAATATCTCAGTTTCTTCGGTTCCTGTTTCCTGAGGCCTGGCTAGTTCCATGCAGAGGACATTCCTGACTCTGTGCTGAAGCGTGTTTCCTGAGGCCTGCTGCTAGTTCCATGCAGAGGCCCGTTCCTGACTTCGTGCTGACCGCGTTGTTTCCTGAGGCTGCTGCTAGTTCCATGCAGAGGCCGTTCATGACTTCCGTGCTGAAGTGTGGTTTCTGAGGCCTGCTGTCTAGTTCCATGCAGAGGCCTTTTCATGACTTCGGTGGCTGAAGCGTTGTTTCCTGAGGCCTTGCTGCAGTTCTATGCAAAGGCCCGTTCCTGACTTCTGGCTGAAGCGTTGGTTTCCAGACGCTGCCCTGCGGTATACTTCGGCAGCCTGCTGTCTCCCCTGCCTGAGACCGTCGTCATGGGCCGAGGCTGCTCCTCGCGCAGAGGGCACTCCATGCTCACGCTCCTAAGCTGAAGCGGGGAACTCCGAATACCTGTTGCGAAACTCTGCTGAATAACGACGATGCTGCCTCTCCAATCGACCCTGCTCCGTACGGACTATGAACTGCGCTCACTCCGGATCAGTCTGCGCGATAGGTCGGTGGATATATACCCAACATCAGCCCGCGGTCCGGTCTCGGTTTTTGGCGAGCCACAATCATAACACAATGCACGGGAGGGCAAAGCATGTCTTTTCCAGTTCTACCACAACAACTTAAGCTTGGGTGTGTGTGGCCTGAATGTGGTAATTTGAGTAATTGGGGGGCCGCTCTGAAATAGATAACAAGCAAAGGTACGCGAAACCCCCTCTAGGTGTGGGGCCTAATAAGCGTGCTGTTTAATATGTGGTGTTTATACCCCAGCGAAACTTCACAATAGGGACTGCAGCGGAGGAGTAGATACATCCCTGACTTCTTGAATCGGGAGGGTCTGGAACAGGTACAGGATTCTGGGGAGGAGATTCAATTTTTATACTTGATCTACTGATCCAGGATATTCCGTACCTGACCATCGCCTGAGATCTTCCTTCAGGGTCGTACTCAGTCTGGGTAATTTTCCTTGTATAGTGCGCATATAGGTTTTGTAATATTAACCCCTAGGTATTTAATAAAGGAGGCTTGCCATTTAAAGTTAAAGATTTTACGCAATTAATTTTTCAGTGACCTTAGGCAGGTTTATATTTAGGGCTTCTGACTTGACTGATTGATTTTGAAACCAGATATCTTATAAATTACCCAACAGACTAAGGAACATTTGGCAGAGAGGTGAGGGCTGTGATATTGTTTAATATCACGTCATCAGCATACAGTGCACATTAGGTGACTGCTCTCCGATTTGTACTCCTGCTATATTGGGGCTGGAGCCAATATGTGCCGCCAGATGGCTCAATGCAAAGTGCAAAAGGAGAAGGAGACAGGGGGCATCTCTGGCTGGTGCCAAGCTTTATCAGGAATTCCCGATGGGAAGCCCTGGTGCTGACCTACGCCGTCGGCCTGGTACAGAGCAGAATGAGAATGCGCCCATATTCTCCCACCTAGGCCAAACTCGTGCAAGCGTCTCCCTCACAGTACGGGCCAGTCAATTCTATAGAATGCTTTTCTATGCATCCAGACTAACCACCATAGACGGGATATTTTCTTCTGAGCCAAACGATTAAATCTATTATCAGTCTGGTGTATCTGCCGCCTGTCTCCCACATATGAACCCACTTGATCTGCGGGACCAGTCAAGCACACCTGTTAAGGGGTTAGCCAACAATGGGAAAGATTTTAGTATCCCGAATTAATCAGAGAGATGGGTCTATAGCTTTACAATCAGCTGTTCCTTCCCTGTTTAGGATCACTGAGATAGACGCCTGGAGCATAGGGCCAGGGGTGGTTGCCCCCTCAGGAAAGAATTACCAAAGCTTTAATAGAGGAGGAGCCAGAAGATTTCAAAATTTCTTATAATATAAGTTAGAGAAGCCGTCCGGGATAGGGGCCTTGGATGTCTAGTGATGTTCATAACCACCAGCAGCTCCTCCAAAGTGAACTCGTGCCTGTACGTGACTCCCTCTCCTCTCTGAACAATTAGGTAACCTAGCCTCTTTTAGGAATGTCTTCAGTTGTGGGTGGCCTTACTCTGGAGTAACCTTCGTCCCAATCGAAAGGTCACGTAGTATGTTTGAATTCTTCTACTATTTAATTTGGGGTCAGAAGTGAGGTCTTCCTTCTTTGTCCGAATTGCCTGAATATGAAAGTTTGGTTTCTATTCTACGTTATTGGCAAGTAGGGAATCTGGCTTGTTCGCTTTTCAATTTTTTTTCGCTTAGACCATGACACTCTTTTTCAGCTCGGGAGGCCAACAGTAATTTAGCTTTGTTTTGGTTGTCAGGAACTCTTAAGGGTCGATGATTCTTTGTTTTCTTGTGAAGGGTAGACAGGACCGCCAATTCAGATTTACATATTGATCTTTTTGTCCTTTCCCTCTTGCGCCTGCTTGCGATTCCTATGAATCTCCTCTCAGGGTTCCTTATGGGCTTCCCATAGGGTGGACTGTAAACCACACTGCCAATGTTTTCCTGAAAAGTAAACCCTGATTCATCCCCCACTTTCTGTTCAATCTCTGGGATTTTTAGCATATCTCATTGAGTTCCAGTTCGCTACTGTCTGTCAAGCTGAAATCAGTGCACCGAGCTCAATAGGCGCGTGATTGACATGAATGTCATGGATTCCCGAATGGGAGATCTTTGGAACCATTCTGCTAGACACAAAGGGGTTTATCCTACTGTATCTGTCGTGGGGATGGAGAATTAAAGGTGAAACCCATCTCTCTTTGGTGCTTCTCAGCCAAATACTATTAAATTGTTGGTCTCAGTCCCTATGACCAAGAAACCCTAACGTTCGTCGCTTGTGACCCTGGGGGTACATCTTCTAGTGACTGGGTCCAGTGCTGGTTAAAGTCACCCCCTACACACACAGCCTTGTGCTATTTACTAAGTGTTAAGAAAAAATTATCTATGAATGCTTCTGCTTGTTCATTTGGAGCATAGACGTTGCCAGGGTTATGGGTTGGCCACGGATGTCCCCGATTACAATTAAGAATCGGCCATTTTTGTCTTTTTAACAAGTTTAACATTCAGTGGCAAACGGCTGTGAATTGTATTGCAACTCCTCTTTTTTTTTTAGCAGTGAGGGCGAGACCAACTCTTGAATATATGATCTATGTACTTTGGGGAACTAGTTTGGAAAAAAGTGTCTCCTGTAACATAAGAATGTCTGGGTCAGATTTTTATAGTCCATTATGGCACTTTTCTCTATTAAATCCCTTCACATTGTGGGAGAGAATCACAATATCCCTACCCATTTGTGAAGACCCAAACCTTTGCTTGTCGTAGGAATTTTGGGTAAGTGGGAGGGGCCTTATACAAGGGTCGCTCCGCCGAGGTCTTTCGTTTCATATCTGTGCTCCTGACAGCAGGGGGAGAAAAACAGAGGGGCACACAACAAGGGAACAGTGAGGACATGACAACGAAACATTTAAACACATGATTACAGGGATCTAGGCAAAAAGCTTAGGCAAGGACCTCCAAGGTAGTATTTTCTGAAATACTACCATGCCATGCGCTACCGAGGGAGACAATCAGAGATCAGGGAGGTTAATTATGGCTAAGAAAGTGGTGCAGGAAGGAGGGGTTTGGGTTTTTAGAGCACTGGACTCTTTTCTGAGAGGTGCCATCTATATTCTAGGGACGGATTGCACCTCAATGAAGAGGATCTTCCTGCTAGGGGGGAGAATGCTAAAAGGTGTGGAGAGATTTTAAACTAGGATAGGGGGGGAGGGGCATGAAACAGATAATGAGCTAAATGGAATAGATGAGGATCCAGGTGGTATGGAGGTAGAATGAAGGCAAGTGCAAGTTTGACAACGTGAGACACCCATAGTAATACAGATAATACTAGAAAACTTCTAAAGACTAAACCAAGTGGGAGCAAAGGAAGGAGCAGATAAGATAATAGTACAGGCTGAAAAAAAACTTAATGTGTGCTTGCTAATGCAGAAGCCGACAGATAAAATGGGGGAGTTGAATTAATAGTGCAAGGGAGCAGTTGATATATCATAGCATTACTGAAACATGGTGGATGAAAACTCATGATGGACAGTAAATTTAGAGGTTATTCTCTTTTTTGAAGGATCGAACAAATAGAAGGGGAGGTTGAGAATGTTTTATGTTTTAACGGATCTAAAACCTATTATAAGGGATGATGTCTATGAAGGGAATGATGAAAATGTAGAGAATTGTGGATAGCAATTAGCAGTGGAGGTAAAAGTATTAAGAAAATGTTTGTGGGAATATGCTATAACCACAAAATCTGTGAGATTGAGGAAGCTAAAATACTTTTGCAATGGAGAAGGCATCAAAACTTGGTCATGTTGCATAATGGGGGATTTAATTATCCAGACATAGACTGGGGCAATGAGATTAGCGTTGCAACAAAAGGAAACAGGTTTTTGGGGTGTTAAAGACATATATGACCAAATGATTGAGGAACCAACCAGGAGAGGGGCAGTTCTGGATTTGGTATCAAACAATGTAAAGTAAACACAATATTCAAGTCCTGGAACATTTGGGTAACAGTGATATAACATGGTCTCATTTGAAATAATGATCAAAAAACAGATTACTTGGGTACAACAAAGACTTTAAACTTTAGAAGGCAGATTTATATAACTAGGTTCTATATAGTAGTAATACAATGGGATGATGTTTTGCAGGGAAAAAAAGTAGAAGATAAATGGGCAGTTTTAAAACATTGTTAGAAAAGCAACCTTATCAGTGTACCCTTGGGTATAAGTATAAAAGAAATAAGTCAAACCACGTGGCTAAATAAACAGGTAGGGGAGGAAATGGACAAGAAGGAAGGCGTTTAGATTCTTTAAGTCAGAAGGGACAGAGACATCATTCAGATATAAGGAATGTAACAAAATTGCAAAAGGCAATCAATTAGAAAATGGTAATGAAAAAGGATTGCCATGGAAATAAGGTCAACCCTAAAAAGTTCTTTAAGTACCTTATAAACAAAAAATGAGAAGAAAATATAGGACCCTTCCCGTTTGAGATGGGTAGGCAGATTATTGGAGATACGATGAGGGTATTAAACAATTCTTGCCTCTGGTGTTACCAAGAAGAATCAAGTTCAATAGTAGTTGCCGCAGAGGAAGCCACAACTCCATATTAATGAACAATTGGTTAACTGAGGAAGAAGTTCATAAGCGACTTGAAAAAATCTAAGAATAAGCACTGCCGATGCCCAGACTAGATTAAATAAATGTGAATCAATGATGAAGCAGCGAGATGGCATCATCAGAGTTTCAGTTAAGTCAGTAATAGCAAAATTATTTAATATCAGGACTCAATTTCACAGGCTCAGTCCAAGTGGCGTAAAGCAATGTGGTGCCTATATTTAAAAAGGGAGCTAGATCAAACCGGGAAATTACAGACCTGTAAGCCTGACTCAATAGTAGGGAAACTACTTGAAGGTTTAATACGGGATAATACAGGAATACCTAATGGAAACAAAAAATTATTAGTAATAGTCAGCATGATTTATGAAGGAAGTCTTGCCAAACTAAACTTATTGTTTCTTTGAGGAGGTAAGTCGGAATATGACCAGGGTAATGCAGTTGATGTGGTCTACTTAGTTTTGCAAGGCTTTTGAAATGGTTTCACACAAGAGGTTGGTGACAAATAAAGAAAATTGGACTCAGAATAATATATGCACCTGGATTGAAAACTGGTTAAAGGACAGACACAGAGGGTTGTTATAATGGAACTTTTCAGGTTGGGCTAAAGTCGTGAGGAGTACCTCAGGGACCGGTACTGGGACTCTGCTTTTTAACTTGTTATAATGACCTTGAGGTTGGGATCGAGAGCAAAGTCTCCATCTTTGCTGATGATACTAAATTGGTAAGGTAATAGAATCGAAGCAGGATGTAATTTCTCTAGAAAGACTTGGAGAGACTTGAAACGTGGGCAGGTGAATGGCAGATGAGGTTTAATAAAGATACATGTAAAGTATGCATTTGGGATGCAGAATAAAAAGGCGAGTTACAAATTAAATGGAGATAATTGCTATTGGGGGAATCCTTGATGGAGAAGGATTTAGGAGTGCTTGTAGACAGCAGGCTTAGCAATAGTGCCCAATGTCATGCAGTAGCTGCAAAGGCAAACAAGATCTTATCTTGTATCAAACGGGCAATGGATGGAAGGGAAGTAAACATAATTATGCCCCTTTACAAAGCATTAGTAAGACCACACCTTGAATATGGAGTACAATTTTGGGCACCAATCCTAAGAAAAGACATTATGGAACTAGAGAGAGTGCAGAGAAGAGCCACCAAATTAATAAAGGGGATGCACATTCTAACTTATGAGGAGAGGCTAGCTAAATTAGATTTATTTACATTAGAAATGAGGCATCTAAGAGGGGATATGATAACTATATACAAATATATTCAGGGACAATACAAGGAGCTTTCAAAAGAACTATTCATCCCACGGGCAGTACAAAAGACTCGGGCCATTCCTTAAGGTTGGAGAAAGGAAATTTCACCAGCAACAAAGGAAAGGGTTCTTTACAGTAATGGCAGTTAAAATGTGGAATTCATTACCCATGGAGACTGTGATGGCAGATACAATAGATTTGTTCAATAAAAGGTTGGACATCTTTTTAGATGGGAAAGGTATACAGGGATATACCAAATAAGTATACATGGGAAAGATGTTGATCCAGGGATTAATCCGATTGCCAATTCTTGGAGTCAGGAAGGAATTAATTTTTCCCCTTAATGGGGTTTTTTGTTTGCCTTCCTCTGGATCAATAAGTAAGTATATATATAGGATAGATCTGTTGTCTAAATTTAGCATAGGTTGAACTTGATGGACGTACGTCTTTTTTTAACCTCATCTACTATGTAACTATATATGTAATGTAAAGAACAACCGGTGGATGGGCGGGACCAGCCCCCTCCCTCCGCCTTCTCTGCTCCTCCTGGGTGTACAGCCTGGGCGCAGCTCAGGAAGAACCTCCTCCCACTGCTACAGCCCAAATTGGCTGGCTCAGTGAGGACTTTCAGGAGCCACTCAGAGGAGACCCGTGGCGCTCATGCGGAGACCCATGTCGACGGTGGGAATGGAAGCAAACCACCCCCCCCTTCTAGCATGAGCTATATGTACAAGCACAACACCCACATAATAACCCTTGAGCCCCGCCTCCCTCTCTGTGGGATGCTCAATTTATGACCCCCCTCGCTATCCTAAGAGACGAAACTTTATTTTCCTATAACCATCTCTTGTGGTTTCCCCCTCCCCTCATCGTCTGTAACGCTCCCCCTTTCCTTAATCTTTCTCTAGCGTTCGCTGTTCTCATGCCTATCTTAAACTCTCTCCCTACTCACACCCGTCTTTTACCCTTCAATCGATGACCTGCCCAGATAGAGGGATATTTGCTGCTCTATGGTTTGGTTTGATGCGCCCCGATTCCCTGTGGACAACTAACTAGCAGAGAGCCTGAGCTGACCATCAGTTGCCCATTATAGCGCGTCTGCTCTCTGCTCATACGGGGCATTGGGGCAACTCGTTTAGTCTGCTTCTGGGGCCTATGCTCACCTCTTAGCCTACTTAACTACTTAACCCTTTGCCCCTTTATCTTTGTTGCCCCTTACCTACTCTTGTGCTCTATCCCTCTGTTTGACCTTGTCGCCTCTCTTTCACCAACCCCTTATTTCCCCCCATCGTGGCCCCCAGGCCATTTAGCCCCTTTCCTCTGCCCTCCCTTGGGCTCTTGGTGCTGCTCATCTGTCCGTCTGGGGACTGTAGACGGACGTTCACAGAGGTACACAATTGGAGGCTTTTATAAGGTGAAATTATAATAAGGCTTTATTGTGCCTTTTCCTTTTTATCAGGAAATCATCCAAACACAGGGGGGGGGGGGGGGAACAAAGCTTAATTCACTTGGGAGTATTTCTAGTGAAATCCCATGCAATTCACAACTCCTAGTTAAGCAGGTCTCCCAGCCCAAAACATATAGCATGACATAAGCAGATAGAAGAAGTCTCTTTAGAATGAAAGTCTTATCTGTTAGCTGCTGTAGAGTAAGCTTCTCTGCTCTCCTGGAACCGCACCCGTGCGTGCACAGAAAATCAGCATCCAGGTTTAGAAGTCTTATTTGGTGTCTTGCAATCAGCTCTGCTGTTTCTTCTAACAGAGCTCAAGACATGTGGTGTCTCCAAAGGTCAGCTCTCATTCAGAGCTAAGGAGTCACTTCCTGTCTCAAAGGCACGCTTTTTCTACCACCTCTAAGCAGGCAGGTGGTGTTAGTTAATTTGCAACCAGCCGTTAACCAACACACTGCTGGATTAGAGGCACATTTGTGAACAGGGATAAGTCCCCTGTTACAGGGACGCTCTTGAAATCTCGTGGGATCTGGGGGGTACTCGTCGCCTCTCAATGATGTCTTGCGTAGCCGCTCCATTGCCCCCTCCAAGATGGCATCTTCTTGACTTGCGGTCACTCGTATCCGGACGACGTCACTCTCTCTCCGGAAGCCCGTGAAGGAGGACGCTCCCCCAACTGATCTCCCGCCAGAACGAGCTCCACATCCACGGTCCTGCCATGAGGTCTGTGTCCTCCATCATCGCCATCTTGTCGGGTGTGTGTTCCACCGCCGGCCACCATTGCTCGATCAGTTAAGATTATTGAATTAATATTTATTTATTTATTTCTATTCTGCGGGGATCTCAGCAATCCGTTTCGCCCGAAAGCTGCTTCTTTCGACTTCAAGGCCCACCCTTTTAGCCGGGTGCCATACAGGATTGGAGGATCACGTTTTAAAGAGATCATCACATGCTTAACTGTAACTTAGACTGGAACATCGGTAACTTTGGATATTAAAACAGGCAATCAACACAATGGATCCTTCTGGCTGCTCAGACTTCTTCTGTGTCTGCTGCTTCCCGATTTTCTCTCGGCTTTGCAGCCTTCTGCCAGTCTGCCTCCATCGGTTGCTCTCTGTGGGGGCATTTCGCTGAACACTCTTTCACCCCTAATTTATTAAGGAATTCTTTACCCTCTTCGATCTCCTTGATGGAGTTGGCCCTCCCGTTTCGAATGACCAGCAGGCCAAACGGGAAGGTCCACCTGTACCGGATTTCTCGCTCCCTTAGGATCTTTGTAATGGGCTGCAGTATCCTCCTCCTGGATAAGGTAACCGGGGATAAATCCTGGAATAGCTGCAGGGTAGCATCTTCAAACCGGCAGTTCCCCTCCGATTTGTTTTTTTGAAAAACTGCATCCCTGGTCTGGAAATAATGGAGCCTTGCGATTACAACGCGCGGTTGTTCCATAGCTGCTGGTCTGCTTCTAAGAGCTCTATGGCAGCGGTCCATCAACAGTTCTCTCTCAGGTAAGTCCGGGAGTAGCGCTACTAACCACCGGGAGACGAACCCCTCCACATCTGTGATAGCCTCAGGGATGCCACGGACCCTAATGTTATTGTGGCGATCTCTTTTTTCAGCATCTTCTTGCCTGTCAGCCAATTCGTTTATTTGGGTCTGAAGATGCGTCGTTCTCTTTTCAGATTTCTTTAAAGTTTTGGTTGTAGCCGCCATTTTATCCTCCAATGCTCCAGTTCTCTCTCCTATACCCTGCACCTCTTTCCGCAATTCTTGCATTTCAACATGGATGAGGGTTTTCATATCCCGATCCAGTCTGTCAAAATCACACTGGCGAACCGGTAATTGTTCCGGTCCTTCTGCTGTATCATCCTCGCGTTCCGATTCAGAGCCCGCAGTTTAGTTTGGCGCCATTTCTGCCCCGGCACTCCGTGAGTTAGACTTACTTAGGTATTTTCTTAAATCTCCCCCGTTCTTCTTTTTGGGGTTCTGCAGAGCCATCTCTGTATATTCCCCGATAATCCTGGGGTATTTTTGGGTCCAAACGGGAATTTTATTGTGGGTGTTTCGCTGCTTTTATTGTGGTGGGGGACGGAGCTCAAGGCTTACATTGCCATCCACCTCACCTTCGCACATGCGCCCCGTCCCATGCGTTTTTAACAATTTTTGTGCCCCATTATTTTTATCTTGTTAGAAATAAAAAAATATTTGAACCATATCAGTAATACACTATCATAGGGGTTAACCCAAGGTTTTTATATTACACTGTTCACAACAGTATTTCAAGTGCATTTCTGAGTCTCAAGACTGATACCAATTCCGAACAAATGAGATCTGAGAGTGCATGTAATTGGGGTTTCCATAAATTCCCTGTCTTTGGGGAAAGAGAACTCTTTTTATGCTATTGCCACTACCCTAGTGCACCCAGACTAATATGTAAGACTAAGAGTGAGCGGGTGGTCTTTTGTGTTTATACCCTCCGTGTGGTAGCAACGTCTTCCGGCATCTTCCCCTGCAACCACTGCGTCAAATGATGCCGCGTTGCCATGACAAGAGGAACAGCACGTGACAACAGAATCACGTGACGCACATTGTAATTATAACAAGACGCTACTTTATGTCACAAAGTCATGCGGCACCATGTTGTCATGGACACATGATGCCGCATGATGTTGTGACGCACGCAGCCATATTGAAGAGAGTTGCAGGGGGAGATGCCGGGACGACGCCAGAGGTAAGTGCTCTATTTAAAAAATAAATTTAAAAATCTACGGGTTGGCCTTCAGTCGAAGGAGGCAACCCTGCTTCCCCCAGTAGTCCACACCGACCCCCCCCCCCCCCTCCGAACCGCAAATGTCTTCTGATCAGAGCAGTTGCACTTCGGAGGGAACGAACTGACCTTTGGAATGTTCTTAATCACAGAGGATTATAGTGCTAACTGATTCTGGCATCAAGTTTAGGTTGTTGCCTGACAGATTAAAAAAAAAATATCTCTTCTCTTTAGGTTAATAATATTATCAATTAATACTAATACAGCTCAACCCCATTATAGCGTATCTGCTATAAACGCGGTTTGAGCTGGCCCCCAGTTTAAAAAAAAAAAAAAGATTAAAAAAATTTGAACCTTTTTTGCACACTGCACACACTCACAGCACACTACACACACTCACAGCACCAGCACAACATTTCACACACCTCACGCACCACTGCTCACACACAACTGACACAGCATCACTGCACAGACACCCTCACAGCACAATGTACACACTCACAGCACACGGCAACACACTCATAGCACACTGCATCCACTCCACAAACCATGCACACACTCACAGGGCACCACTGTCACACCACTGCACACAACTCCAACAGCAACCACTGACACACACTCCCACAGCACACTGCACCCACACTCCACAGCACACACGCACACATCAACCAAAACACTGCACACATCACAGCACACATGCACACACTCACAGCACAATGCACATACTCCAGCACACTGCACATCTCCACGCACACTTCCCACACAATCACAGCACACTATCACAGTAACACTGCACACTGACACACACAGCACACTGTCACACACAAGCACACTGCACCACCTCACACTGCACCCAAACCACACATAACACCACAAAAACCACACGCAAACCACAAACACCACACTCACCTACAACACCCACCCCTCCTAACTTGGTGTCCGCTGCTGGGAGATTGGAGCGGAGCTGGCATGGGAGGGGGGGTGTAGAGAGGAGCTCAACGGAAGCTGGCTGGGGAGTTGCTTGGAGCGAGGGCAGGCTGAGGGTTTGCTTGGACGGGGCTGGCTAGGGGGTTTTCTGTGGAGCGGGGCTGGCCAGGGAGTTGCTGAGCAGTCTGAAGGGGGGTTGATGAGGTCAGTTGGGGTGGTGTGTGCAGTGTGCTGTGAGTGTGTGCAGTGTGCTGTGAGTGTGTGCAGTGTGTGCAGTGTGCTGTGAGTGTGTGCAGTGTTCTGTGAGTGGATGCAGTGTGCTATGAGTGTGTGCAGTGTGCTGTGAGTGTGTACAGTGTGCTGTGAGGGTGTGCAGTGTGCTGTAAGTGTGTGCAGTGAGTGTGAGCAGTGTGCTGTGAGTGTGTGAAATGTGTGCTGGTGCTGTGAGTGTGTGTAGTGTGCTGTGAGTGTGTGCAGTGTGCAAAAAAATGTTCAAAATTTTTTTAATTTTTTTTTTTTTTTAAACTTGGGGTCCATGCTCAAACCGCGTTATAGCAGATCACGCTATAATGGGGTTGAGCTGTATTAGTATTATTGATAATATTATTCACACTAAGAGATTTTTTTTTTAATCTGTGCAGGCAACAACTAACTTGATGCCAGATACAGTAGCACTATAATCCTCTGTGGATTAAGAACATTCCTAAAGGTCAGTTCGTTCTCCTGAAGTGCAACTGCTCTGATCAAGAGACATTTGCGGTTCAGGCCAACGAACTGAAAAACAAGTTCATTGATGGAATATATTCTGAAAGCCAACTAGATAATACGTTGGTACAAGTAGGAAAGATTGATAGGCCAACATTATTAGAATATAAAAATAATAACAATCCACTGAGTCTAAAAATCGTATATCATTTATTACACAGTTTACTCAAATGGCTCCCAAAATTAGGCACATATTTAAAAAACAGTGGCCAATTCTACTAGGGGATGAAACGCTTGCGCAGATTCTTCCACCCAGATCTAAAATTATATTCACTAAGGCCTATTACAGAGTTGATCTATTACCCTAGTGCACTACCCTAGTGCACCCAGACTAATATGTAAGACTAAGAGTGAGCGGGTGGTCTTTTGTGTTTATACCCTCCGTGTGGTAGCAACGTCTTCCGGCATCTTCCCCTGCAACCACTGCGTCAAATGATGCCGCGTTGCCATGACAAGAGGAACAGCACGTGACAACAGAATCACGTGACGCACATTGTAATTATAACAAGACGCTACTTTATGTCACAAAGTCATGCGGCACCATGTTGTCATGGCAACATGACGCCGCATGATGTTGTGACGCACGCAGCCATATTGAAGTGAGTTGCAGGGGGAGATGCCGGGACGACGCCAGAGGTAAGTGCTCTATTTAAAAAATAAATTTAAAAATCTACGGGTTGGCCTTCAGTCGAAGGAGGCAACCCTGCTTCCCCCAGTAGTCCACACCGACCCCCCCCCCACCACCCATGCTCCGATCAACCCCCCCTGCCAGACTTGCTTCAAGCAACTCCCCCTGCCAGCCCCGCTCCAAGAAACCCCCTCAGCCAGCCCCGCTCCAAGCAAACCCCTCAGCCTGCCCCGCTCCAAGCAAACTCCCCAGCCAGCTCCGCTAGCTCCTCTCTGACACCCCCCCTCCCAATGCCAGCTCCGCTCCAATCTCAGCAGCCGACACCAAAGTTAGGGAGGGGGGGTGTGTAGTGTGAGTGTGGTGTGTGGTGTGAGTGTGGTTTGTGGTGTTAGTGTGGTGTGTGCAGTGTGCTGTGTGTGCAGTGTGCTGTGTGTGCAGTGTGCTGTGTGTGTTCAGTGTGCAGTGTTCTGTGATAGTGTGCTGTGATTGTGTGAAGTGTGCTGTGAGTATGTGCAGTGTGCTGTGAGTATGTGCAGTGTGCTGTGAGTGTGTGCAGTGTGCTGTGAGTGTGTGCAGTGTGTGC